>JAPMUY010002393.1:0-21237 GCA_026901105.3 Galaxias olidus | reverse complement strand
CGGATATATCCTATAAAAACTGAATCGCTACAAGATTAGACAGGTTTATGATGTCTTCACTTCACAAGCATGTAGGACCGTGGTGAACCAACATCTTGGGCAAATGGTATTTTCGGTGTATGGGCCAAACCTAGTGGACAATCAGGTCTTTATCAATAATATTTAGTTATAAAACTGCCCCTTGAAAAAATTTAGATACCTAGGTTTTTATTTTCATCATTGCCCCATTTAAGATTATTAAGTTTGCTTGTGGCTGTTGTCATTATTATTATATTGTCCATATATGCTCTGATTGGTAGAAGGCATAAATGTAACCATAACTTTTGTCCACCTACCCACTATTAGATTCTCTGATAATCACCTCCATGGCCATAGTAAATCCAGCCATGATGCCAATTTCTAGCTGTGGCCATTTCGAGGTCACATTTTGGTGTCAATTTGAGGTCCTCATAAAATGCCTAACAAAGTTTGTAAATGTATAGACACTCACATTGTCACTATCTTTTAGAGTGGTGAATTACAGATCTATCTGCACATCTCTTTAAATAAAAGTCTGGTATGCACTGATTGTATTAGCAGACCTGGGAATATTCAACTGATTTTTCATAATGACCCGTTTTAGCCAGAAAGAGCACTTTGCACTTATCATGTCCTTGTTATTTTTCTTAGATGTTGGAAAAGCTTAAGGATCGCTGGAAAAACATTGGTATCTGGGAAAAGCTGATGGAAAAGAAAACTGTGATTACTGAGCCACGAAGAGGAGGAAAGGGTGAATTTGACCAGCTACTTCAGAGCTACTATGAGGCTATAAGAGCTAAAGGTGAGACAGATAAGAACAAAATATTTAGACCTCACCGCTAAACTTACTGAATAAATACGACATTATGCAAAAGTCAGAAATTATACTAAAGTTGTGAAATAGATGCATAGTCTGTGCAATTGAAGAGAAAATGCACTTTCTCACTTCCATCCAGAAATTCTGTATATCGTTTGTGTGTTTTTTTGCCATGAGAGGTATTCCACAAAAAGGATACCTGAGTAGCTACCTGTAGCTCATACAGCATGGTACGTATTCTGCCACTTGTGCCACCCCAACTTTAATGTATGCAGTCATGGCACTTGTCATGGATATTTTCACTCTTTCACAGAGAATAACCATTTAAACAGGGAAGGAAACAGGCAATGATCAAGTACAAATTTATTAATGACTACAGAGTGCAGGTCTGTACACAGAAATTACTACAGTCAATTCAGTCTAACGACATAGTAAGTTATGCTTAGTTAACAAGGTTGAAACAAGTGTATCGGCTAAGATAAACAATCATCCTATTGGTCAAGGCAGAGTTTACGTAATCAGCATTAAAAAGGACAAGTACATAGGACAAGTAGACATTGTTTAATGTTATGGCTAAGACCCCTAACTCTAGCCTGTAAAACTCTTTATTGACCTGGTCTTCACTCTGACCCTTACCTCACATTGAAAAAACGGTTTAGGCTTGAACATCCTTGAGGATGCCAAAATCTTCCCTTACACACTGTAAGGTATTTTGTATGAAATTTAAGACAGTGTAAATTACATAAATGAGTACTGAGTGAACAGCCACTATGGTTGTGCCAATTTCTGGTTTAACGGTAAATCCCGATGTGAAAAAATAGTCGATGTGAATTTCGAAACCGTTAATTGTTAAAAAAAATGCAAACAAGATGCGCCGCAGTTTAAGTCGCTGAAAGAAAAACACCTGACATAGCATGCGAGGATGACTTGTGTAATAGTTGTGTAAACATTTCAGATGACACGTGACATACTTTACTTGGCTTCAGTTGGAACAAGAGAGCGAAAAAATGGCCAACGCAAACCAGTATGTTTGTCTTCCTCGTGAAAAATCGGAACTAGATGCAGCTAGCTTTTGTCTATTGAATCTGGCCAGTTCATAGCAGACCAAACATTTTGCACCTGGTCACAGATTGTTTGTTTTTACAAATGTAAATAAATGTTTCATTAAAATACTGTTTTGCTTTTAAATAATTGTATGCAGACATTATTCTCAAATGAATGTACACTCACTGGCCACTTTATTAGGTACACCTTGCTAGCACCGGGTTGGACCCCCTTTTGCCTTCAGAACTGCCTTAATTCTTTGGCATAGACTCAACAAGGTTCTGGAAACATTCCTCAGAGATTTTGGTCAATATTGACATGATAGCATCACTCAGTTGCTGCAGATTTGTTGGCTCACATCCATGACGCGAATCTCTCGTTCCACCACATCCCAAAGGTGCTTTGTTGGATTGAGATCTGGTGACTGTGGAGGCCATTTGAGTCCAGTGAACTCATCGTCATGTTCAAGAAACCAGTTTGAGATGATTTGAGCTTTGTGACATGGCGCGTTATCCTGCTGGAAGTAGCCATCAGAAGATGGGTACACTGTGGTCATAAAAGGATGGACATGGTCAGCAACAATGTTCAGGTAGGCTGTGGCGTTTAAACGATGCTCAATTGGTACTAAGGGGCCCAAAGTATGCAAAGAAAATATCCCCCACACCATTACACCACCACCACCAGCCTGAACCGTTGATACAAGGCAGGATGGATCCATGCTTTCATGTTGTTTACGCCAAATTCTGACCCTACCGTCCGAATGTCGCAGCGGAAATCGAGACTCATCAGACCAGGCATCATTTTTCCAATTTTCTATTGTCCAATTTTGGTGAGCCCGTGCGAATTGTAGCCTCAGTTTCCTGTTCTTAGCTGACAGGAGTGGCACCCGGTGTGGTGCTCTGCTGCTGTAGCCCATCTGCTTCAAGGTTCAACGTGTTGTGCGTGTTTCACACATTCTGTTAAGTAGTGGTCAACCAATATGGGTATTTCAATGGCCGATGCCGATATTTAGAGAGCAGGGCGGCCGATTGCCGATATATAATGCCGATATTGTTGTGTTTTGAGGAGATAGGATAAATACAATTTCAGTATTTGGGTGGGAAAAAATATGAAAAGTAGACTAAGCATAATTCCATTATTCCATGCACATTACAATATAATATGCATGGTTATCCTAGCAAGTAACATGTTTTAGATGGATTTTTTTTTTATTAATGAAATAGAAAAATACATTAGATTATACTGTAGGTTTTTAGACATTACTGGTATTTTTAGTGTACAGTATGTTAGAAGCGACATCTCTCAACTGCATTACGGGGTCCTGTACCAGCTGTCTGGGTTTATTTCACTATAATGATCGGCTTGCTGTATATTGTCACATTCACTAGCCAGCAACGGTTTGAGATTAGATTTTCTGCCATTTAGGATGGGGGAAACATGTTTAAATTTAGAAAAGCCGATGGTGGCAATTTAACCAAACGTGTCTAGCAGGGTGCATGAGAAAAACAAACTTTTTCACCACCTTCCCAAAACTGTCCAGAAGCATATTTTTGTATGTTTAAGTTTGTTTACAGAATGGCTTACAAGCCAAATAGCCAATCTAAGCAATGGAAGACAAATAAATAAAAACTTCGCACTTCACTCATTGCACAGCCTGTTCAGATCAAGTCGTGACTAGAGATGACAACGATAGTGGATTTGCGGGACAGAATCTCCGCTCTATCTCTCATTAAATAATGTTAGCTTAGTAGCAAACTATCTGGCCGGTGGATTGAAGCACAAAGTCACACATACGCATGTGCGCGCAGAGGGAGAGAAACATCGTTGTCTGCAGAAATTATTTGTTAGTCGGCATTGTGTGAGCAGGCATTGGCCGATTATTGAAAATTATTATTGACCTATAATTGTATTATTATTGGCCGATTATTGAAAAATGCCAGAAATCGGCCGGCCGATCAGTCGGTCGACCACTACTGTTAAGCGTACCTTAGTACAGATGGTTGTAATCCCAACTTTCAACTATGGTGACACCATCAATAGAATTGTTGCAAAGACTGCTCTGCGTGGCCTTGACGCCCTCTATCACCCTGCTATTCGCTTTGTAACTGGTGCCGCTTTCCAAACTCATCACTGTGATCTGTATGCCATGGTCAGCTGGCAGTCTTTGCTACTAGACGTCATTTTCACTGACTATTGTAAATTTAGAAGTCTCTACTTGGAAAAATACCTTCCTACCTGCATTAATGTTTCACAAATTTCCTGTAGTTCTTATTCCCTGAGGTCCAACAACATTGTTACCCTTAAAACTCCTAAGGCTCGCACGGCTTTTGGCTGTGGTTCATTTCAGTTTGCGGCTGCTAAGTACTGGAATGAGTTTCTATCTAGACTTAAATTGAATCATTTCATTCCCATCTTAATGTTCTCATAAACTTAAGAGGTTGCTCGCTGATGTTTGCTGCTGTTAACCTGTGCTTTATTATGTATAACAACCCTGATTCCAAAAAAGTTGGGACACTGTACAAATTGTGAATAAAAACAGAATGCAATAATTTACAAATCCTTTTTGACCAATATTCAATTAAATACATTACAAAGACAAGATACAGTGCATCCGGAAAGTATTCATACCCCTTCACTTTTTCAACATTTTATTATGTTACAGCCTAATTCCAAAATGGATTAAATAAAAAAAATTTCTCAACATTCTACATACAATACCGCATAATGACAAAGTAAAAAAAGTTTTTTCGAATTTTTTGCAAATGTACTAAAAATAAAAAAAATTTATATCACATGTACATAAGTATCCAAACCCTTTACAGAAAAAATATAAACAAATGGAGCTGATGACATCATCAGTTGAAAACTGTTAGTATCTCATATGTGCTAGCAGCACAAATGACAATTTTATCAGCACAAGCGTAGCACTAAAAAATGGCACTTTTGGTTGGAATCCGACAAAGTGACTGAGCTGCTTGACCTCAGGATGACCTTTATTATAATTGTTAATATCTTAAAAACGGAGGCAGCACAAATAATAATTTTAACAGCACAAATGAGCACAAAGAAGCACTAACAAATGGCACTGTTTTTTCATTATTTCAAGAATGTGGCTGAGCCAACTTCACTCTGGTGCGGATTGGTGCAGCGTCAGCAGTAATGCGGGCGTTTTACCTGTCGGTCTACAATCCGACCCTCACCTATGGTCATGAGCTTTGGGTAGTGACCGAAAGAATAAGGTCACGAGAACAAGCGGCTGAAATGAGTCTGTCTACACATACAACTCTCAATCCACTTGCAAATCTGAATACAGATGGATATTTTTTATACACACTTACAAACCTGATTACGCACAAATGGATTCGGAATACACATTTGCAGATCCCTGTACACATTCACTCAGTCTCAGTCTCAGTCCACATTTGTCAATCTGATTACGCACGAGAGATACAGATACACAACTCTCCACTCGCTTTTGCAAGTAGTTTTGCTACAATAATGACCCCATATTTGGGTAGTGACCGAAAGAATAAGGTCACGTGGACAAGCAGCTGAAATGAGTTTCCTCCGTAGGGTTGCTGGGCTCAGCCTTAGGGATAGGGTACAGAGCTCGGTCATCCGGAGGGAGCTCGGAGTAGAGCAGCTGCACCTTCGCGTCGAAAGGAGCCAGATGAGGTGGTTCGGGCATCTGATTAGGATGCCTCCTGGGCGCCTTCCTTTGGAGGTTTTCCGGGCACGTGCTACTGGTAGGAGACCCCGGGGTAGACCCAGAACATGCTGGAGAGATTATATATCTCATCTGGCCTGGGAACGCCTCGGGATCCCCCAGGAGGAGCTGGAAAACGTTGCTGGGGAGAAGGACGTCTGGACTACCCTGCTTAGCCTGCTGCCACCACGACCCGGCCCCGGATAAGCGGCGGAAAATGGATGGATGGAAATTAAATTGTCAACAGTTAATCAATTCCAGATGTAATAGCCTAGTTGTACTATAGCCAGCCTCTTACGACTCCTACTGTTACTGCTGTTTGGTCATAAATGATAGGACTTAGATATGATATGGCGTTTACAGATTGATTTCACATGAACCAGTAGGCTAACAGCTCAAAGACAAACTGTCACTAAGTAGCTTGAATTCAGCTTGACGTCTGCCCCCTTCTCAACCACATAACAACCATTCATAAATCGGTCAGATGTTCCAAAACAAATCCAAAAGCAAATTGTTTAATTAAGTCACAGTTACGGCAGTATTGGCCTTGCTAAATGCTAATATTGTTTGCCTAAAGAAAATATAACCATCAGGGGCTAAGCGTAAACGTTCAACTTTGTTGTAATCATCGGCAAAATGATAACGTTGCTGGTAACTTTAAACAAGTAGTTCCAGAGCCGTACGTCAGTAACGTTATATGAGTGGAATTTGGACTTCATCTTCATCCGCTTTGTCCAGGGTCGGGTCGCGGAGGTAGCAGTTCCAGCAGGGCATCCCGAACTTCCCTTTCCCGGGCCACATTTACCAGCTCTGACCGGGGGATTCCAAGGCGTTCCCAGGCCAGTGTGGAGATATAATCCCTCCACCTGGTCCTAGGTCTGCCCCGCGGCCTCCGCCCAGATGGACGTGCCTGGAACACCTCCCTAGGGAGGCGGCCAGGTGGCATCCTTACTAGATGCCCGAACCACCTCAACCGGCTCCTTTCTACGCAAAGAAGCAGCGGCTCTACTCCGAGTCCCTCACGAATGGCTGAACTTCTCACCCTATCCCTAAGGGAGACGCCAGCCACCCTCCGGAGGAAACTCATTTCCGCCGGCTGTATCCGCGATCTCGTTCTTTCGGTCATGACCCACCCTTCATGACCATAGGTGAGAGTAGGAACGAAGATAGACCGGTAGATTGAGAGCTTTGCATTCTGGCTCAGCTCTCTCTTCGTCACAACGGTGCGATAAAGCGACTGCAATACCGCACCCGCTGCTCCAATTCTCCGGCCCATCTCTCGTTCCATTTTCCCCTCACTCGAAAACAAGACCCCGAGATACTTGAACTCCTTCACTTGGGGTATCTCATTCCCTACTTGGAGTAGACAATCCATCGGTTTCCTGCTGAGAACCATGGCCTCAGATTTGGAGGTGCTGATCCTCATCCCAGCCGCTTCACACTCGGCTGCGAACCGATCCAATGAGTGCTGCAGGTCGCAGACCGGTGATGCCATCAGGACCACATCATCTGCAAAAAGCAGTGATGCAATCCTCTGCCCACCAACCCGCAGCCCCCCTCCCCCGCGGCTACGCCGTGAGATCCTGTCCATTAATATCACAAACAGGATAGGTGACAAAGCGCAGCCTTGGAGGAGGCCAACCCTCACCGGAAACGAGTCCGACTTACGGCCGAGAACCCGGACACAGCTCTCGCTTTGGGAGTACAGAGATTGGATGGCCCTGAGTAGAGACCCCCTCACCCCATACTCTCGCAGCACCTCCCACAGTATCTCCCGGGTAACCCGATCATACGCCTTCTCCAAATCCACAAAACACGTGTAGACCGGATTGGCATACTCCCAGGCCCCCTCAAAGATCCTCGCGAGGGTAAAAAGCTGGTCCGTTGTTCCACGACCAGGCCGGAAACCTCGGATTGTTCCTCCTCAATCCGAGGTTCGACTATCGGTCGGAATTTGGACTTGGAATATGGCAATTTTCACCGAATTAGCTGGTAGCTAGCAACAGACCGGTGGCAAGTGATTGATGCTAGGTTGAATTCTAGGTTGAATCGCAGTGCGCATAGTGAGTATAGCTTGTGTGTGTGTGTGTGTGTGTGTGTGTGTGTGTGTGTGTGTGTGTGTGTGTGTCAAACTCCGACACAGAAAGCAGAGGACAGTAGCAGCGCGAGCATAAATAGGGCAAAACAAAGTAAAGTTGACTCTACGCATAGTTTTTTATACAATTGTTATACAATTAATAATTTAATTATAATATTCGACGCAGCCTGTATGTCAATGAAGATAAACACTTTCCATTGGAATCATGTCATATTGGATCATACAGCGGATGAGACGCGACACAACTGTATTTTTTACTTTTACCAGCAAGTATGGCTAGAAGAAGAGACACTCACTCGATAAGAAGCTATTGAGAGGATATTTCAAAGCGAGGAGGGAGAGGACAGCGCGTCGTTTTCATACACCCGCTCCAGCCAATAATCCCAAGATGTTGACGATTTTAGAAAAGGAATAGATCCATTTGAGGACAAGTAAGTAGTTTCAAATTGTAATAATATTTGGATGCACGTGAATAATTGCCAATGTTTTATTGAAAGGAATATTAGACTGTTATTATTTCCCGATGGTGTGTTGAAAGTAAGTGTAGCCTAGTGCGCTTACTGGCGCGATTTAGCACACTTACCTGGCATAATTTTATTATCTCAATATCGTCACAAGAGTCCTTGATATTGAGAAATAGCCATGGTAATTCGTTACTATTTTCCAAATGATACTTGTTTGCAATTTCGTTTGAATTATCATATGCAATTGATGTTTTGTGATAACCAACATTGTAACTTGATTCTAGTGTAAATGTGGGGGGAGGTTGCAAAGGTGTCAGGTGTAGAGGGTAGAATGTGAAATTTAGGCTGAATGGGGGTGGGTTGTAAAATGCAAATCTTGCCTGAAAAAGTGGGTCTGTGTTCAGGTACTCTGCATGAAGTTTAATTTCATTACAAATGTTGTAACTGAATTGAGTTGTTATTGTTGTTACACATTTCTTTTATTTTTATTTCTTTATTTTTTTTATTAGTGTTGAAGATCAACAGAGTGCAACAAAGCCTGCCATTCCTGTAAATCAGCAAGCACCCTCCAGCACAGACCAGCAGGCACCTCTACTCCTGCTCCTGTCCTGTAGCCCAACAATCACCTACGTCTTTCCACATTCTGGACATTGCTGTCACCAATTAATTCATCCTCCACAAAGAAGTATGTGCAAGAACAACATGTCACATCAGGTCTTTGTTGAGCTGCTCACTATTGAACGGTGTGGGGTGCAACTGGATAACACCACAGCAGAGAGGTAATATGGACACACTCCTGTGGCCATTGTTCCAGCCAACGTACATTCAGATTGGGCACCAGTAGGCCACAGGAAGTGCAAACTGTGCAATAAATACACTCCATGGCAGTGTAAGGAGTTTCAGAACCCCCTATGTGAGTTACTTTACAGAAACTGCCAAGTATCACAGTTAGGGACCTCTAGACAACAAGATTTCATTTTTCAGGGTGGTAGAACATTTTCACTTGTAAAAACGAGTATGAACAATGGTCACTATAATGTAAATAGTTCAGTGGAAAGTGATCTATAAGGTCCCAGACACTTCAGTGTGATTCAAAACACCAGTGGCTACATCATAACTGAATTTAAACTTACTTTCATGCTTTTAAGCTGTGTTTTGCTAATAAAACTGAAGAAATTCAATGGCCGTTTTTATTTTATTTTTTGGTTTATTATGGTTATTATGTCATATTCTACAGTCCAGAAATGTGGTTTCAGTGTCACACTTGATTAGCCTCAACTGTACTGAATCTGGGGATATGTGTTACTTCAGTGTACTACCAGAAATGACTGCAATATTGGTTAAAATATGAAGATATCAAAAACGGCAATAAAAGACCCTAGGTCTCAGAGGGTTAATGGTGCCTTCACAGTTGTGCAAGTTACTCATGCCAGGGGCACTAACACACCCCCGTACCGTCACAGATTCTGGCTTTTAAACTTCGCACTGGTAACTAGCTGGAGGGTCTTTCTCCTCTTTAGCCCGGTGGATCAAATGTCCATGATTTCCAAAAACGATTTGAAATGTGGACACTTTTCCACTTTGAGTCAGTCCATCTCAGATGAGCTGGGGCCCATAAAAGTTGACGGCGTTTCTGGATGTTGTTGATATATGGTTTTTACTTTGAATGGTAGAGTTTGAACTTGCATTTGTAGATGCAGCGACGAACTGTGTTTACAGACAATTGTCTGAAGTGTTCCCGAGCCCGTGTAGAAATGTCTTTTATACAGTCATGTCGGTTTTTAATGCAGTGCCGCCTGAAGGATCGACGATCACAGTCATTCAATATTGCTTTTTGGCCTTCCCAGCACAGAGATTTCTCCAGATTCTCTGAATCTTATGATGATATAATGGATCGTAGATGCTGAAATCCCTAAATTCCTTGCATTTGCGTGATGGGAAAACAAAGAATGAGAAACGTTGCTCTTAAAATGGGATTATTTGCCCACGCAGTTCTTCACATAGTGATGAACCTCGCCACATCCTTGCACGTTAACGACTGACTCTTTCGAGGATGCCCTTATTATACCCAACCATGATACTCTCCTGTTACTAATTAACCTATATATCCTGTTTAACAGGCGTTTTTTATTAAGTATTTCACAATTTCCCCAGTCTTTGGTTGCCCTTGTCCCAACTTTTTTTTAAACGTGTTGCTGGCATAAAATTCTGCATAAGCATTTTCAAAAAATCAATGATGTTGATAAGGTAAAATGGTCAAACATTATTAGCGGAAACACTGGACATTGAATTGTGGCAAAAAAGGACACCCTTGCATTTTTTCAATAACACATTTTTTACAAAACATTTTGAAATGAAAACTGTTTTTTGGGGGGCTCTGCATGTATTTATTTGGTTTGTAGAGGAATGAAATAGATTCCTTCGTTTTATTAAATGACCAGCAAATAACCACTCATTCAATTAGTTTAAGTGAGCGAAGTTCTCATCCTACAAGCATGGAGAAAAAAAATAAAAGCTGAGAATTGTCTGGGGAAGGTCAGACAGAAAATCGTAGCCAACATGGACAAAGGTCCATCCTCAGAGACCTTGAGGTTTCTGTGTCCACCATGTGCAATGTTATGAAGAGGAAGAGGACGCAACTAAAAAAAATCCTTTATTTACTCTTTACTTGAGAGCTGAATTTCTACGTGTATTTTCCAGATGGAGCATTACTGATTGCTGTTTGCCGGGGAAAAGTGAGCGAGGGTCTTGACTTCACAGATGACAATGCCAGAGCTGTCGTTACCATTGGGATTCCTTTCCCAAACATCAAAGATCTTCAAGTAAGGAGTAACAAGAGTAGAGGAGTCACTTCCTCATTAAAGATGTAAAGATGTACACTAAGTTTTGAGTTGCTTTGTGCATCCAAGTATAAGAATACATCTATTCTTGGAACGATATTTTACTCTAGACATGTAATTTGTATTTCATGTTTTTTAGCGATTATGACACACTAGCAGAAAAATGAGCACGAGTGAAATTTGATGTATCGTCTATTGCGTCTCACAACCATACAATGAAATCAAAATAATTGTCATCGCAAAAGAGCCTATTTTGGGATTGCAATTAAAAAAAAATGATGCTCCCATTATTAAGTTCACTCCTCACATCTTTGGATAGATCTACACTAACTCTTTGGAGCTGAATAATGCGCTGGTACGTCAATCAATCATTAATTATACAATCATTCATATAAAAAACATCAATTTGCTCTAGAGATTATTAGTTTTTTGTATGATAAACGGGAGACCTGTAGCTTTAATTTAAGACCGCTTTGGTCAATGTATGTTGTTCACAGTCATAGGACACGACTGTAGGTCCAGTCGTTTCTGGTTTCGAGCCATGACTTCTAAGTTTAGACTAGTTTAGTTTATTTCCGTCATTGTGCAGAATACCAAAAAATAAATCGCACAAGACAGTCCAGTAATTTCTGCTGCTTTAGCTATGATGTTGAAGATTTTGGCTTCAACATCGAGGACATGATCTATTTGAAGACAAGTCATTTGTTTAAAGTTGTAATAATGGTTGCCGCTGGTGTGTTGAAAGTTAATCTAGCCTAGTGCGTTAACACACCGGCAGTGTTAATTTTGTCAACGAAAATTCTTACAAAGTATTCGTTGACAACCTTTTTTTTATGACTAAATTGTAACGACAACGAAAATAAAAGAAATATTGACAACAATAATGAAAACAAAATCTTAGTTCATTATGCCTTGACGAATTAAGACCAGACGAAATAGCTGGCCCTGTTCAGGCGGACAACCTAGATCAAAGTTGGCCTTTCAAGGCATTTGTTGTTTTCCTTTTTAACCATTAATTTAATTGCATAACAAATTGTCCCTACCTTCTTTCTCATTTGATGATTATTTTCCCCTGCTCAGAGTCTGTATGTCCACGCAATTTTGAGCAAAAGCCAGCCCAACAGTATAATTTGAACAAGCTAACGTAACCTTGTGAGAGCTCCAAATCTAGCTAAAACCCTGTCTGCCAAGGTAACGGTAAATATAAATTATATGATTGATTCGATAAGATTAGGAAAACTTAACGTTACGTGTCAGTGCCTGCTCTCGCTTTGAAAGCATTGACACCTCAGAGTGGTGCTAAATTCATCATTCAGTTTAGCCAGATTGCATGAACTAGTTACGGTTAACATCAGCCACTGCCCTCTTGCCTTGGGTGCCACGTGTAGCCTATTGTTCAAGTGGTCGCATGTGTAGAAGTGTGCATACAAACCAGAGCCATTTATGTTAATTCCCCGTAGGAGTCAGGACTAAAACATTGAAAAAAAATTTACTAAACCGAAAACTGACTAAATCTTGACTAAAACGAAACAACATGAAATTACAAAGCTTTGACTTTAACGCAACTACAATTTGCAGAAGAACAAAGATGAAAACAAAATTTTAAATGCCTGTCAAAATTAACATTGCACACCGGTGCGCCCTAGCACACTTTTTCCTGGCATAATTTAGTAAAAGGGTCTATGAATTGAGATATAGCGATGGTAGTCCGTTACAATTTTCCAAATGATATCATTTTACAATAACAGAAATAAGTATTCAACAGGTGAATGTCTTTTTTCCGTAAGTGTCTTTCCAATGAAGCTATACACGTACAATTTTGACCTGACATTGGTATTAAATCAATAAAACTACACAAATCCAGGCCATAAAAAAGGGATGTGCAATAAAGTGGAATGGCACAGGAAAAAAGTATTGAACACACTAACTGAAATACTTGGTGGAGAGGCCTTTCTTTACAATGACAGCTTCAAGACGCTTCCTGTGCGAAGAAACTAATTTCGCACAATGTTCATGTGGGATTTTGGCCCATTCTTCCGCATGGACAGACTTGAAATCGTGTAGATTCCAGGGACCTCGCTGGTGTATCTTGAACTTCAGTACTTTCCACAAATGTTCTATTGGGTTTTAGTCTGGTAATTGACTGGGCCATTCCAACACCTTTATTTTCTTCCTCTGGAACCAATTGATACAGTCTCCTTTGCAGTATGTTTTGGATCATTGTCCAGCTGAAAGGTCAACCCGGGTTTCATCTTCCTCGTCCAGGTGGATGGCGACACATTATTTTCAAGAATGTCCCGGTACATGGCTCCATTCATCTTCGTATAGATAATCTTGATTTTGCCACTACCATGAGAGGATACACAGCCCCCATACCATGATGCCTCCACCTCCAAAATTCACTGTAGGTATGGTATTTTCAGGGTCATGTGCAGAGCCATTTCGATTGCAAACATGTCGCTTCGTATTGTTTACAAAAAGTCAAATTTTTGTCTCGTCTGACCACACCACGTATTCCCAATAATCTACAGGCTTGTAGGGAGAATCAACTTCACACGTCTAAACCCCCCTGCCCATTTGGTTCTTGAGGAGGGTGGAAAATGCTCTCCAGGCCAGAAAGACAGGACAGTTCTCTTGATCAGATAACAAGGCCTGGTTTTGGGTTTTCTGCATGAGAACAAGGTTATAAATCTTTAGATAACACCTTTCGGGTCTGGTCAGAGGACTCCTTGGAATGCCAGGAAAGGAGGGGGGGGAAGACCTTTCCTCTTTCAATGGAGATTTAGCTCTGTCCTATAAACCAAATCTGAATTTTCCAAGGACTAAGAGATTGGTTGTTTAACGGAATAACTAAACAAATTAATCGATCAAGGACATTGACAATGATGAGAATTGAAGTATAATATTATGTTTGTAATTACACGAGTTTATTCAATGTATAATTGTTTTGTTTTAGAAAATAACTCTTCTTTTCCAGCTAGTATACATACTATTTGGTACTAAAATACTCGTAACAAGGAGACATAGACTTTGCATAACTTTGTAGAACAAGTTTGATAATAGAAACACATGGATTTAGTCAAAGCTCTATAAATTCCATGTGGTCACCTATCTTTGCCTGCCCCCAAACCTTTTGACCGTTGGATAAAAGCAGACTCAACAGAACAGAACTTTGCAATTAACCTAATCTTGGAAAGGGAAAGATCATCCCTGTCGAGATCAAAAATGATTGCGCAACTTAATCAACCACGCGATCTGCTTCACAAGGCCGCCCGCGTTCCATCAAGAACTTTGGAATACCTGCTAATATGGACCACACAATCTTTGCTCATTGAACCATCAACGGACTTTGAATTCCCCGCTGCAAGGCAGCAAACCACTCATCAGAGTAACTTCCGCTCTCTTAATACATTGCATTCGGTGCTTAGCTTATAGCAATTAGCTTCCTCATACTGCTTTGTTTAGAGATCCATACCCACGTTTCATACCTGACATGCTAGCATTCGTAGCAGTTAGAAATAAATAGTTGTTTGTTTAAACTCCTGTTTCCTTTTGCATATGATTCATCCATTCACACAACTAAAATGTACTACTTCAGAATTGAGACTGAAACGTTTAACTTTCATATTTGCGTTAACATTTAACTAATATTATTTTAATTATTAATTAAAATAAAGCTAATACAAAGATCAGACCTGGTTTCCCATCGAGCCATGCAATAAGCTGAAGTCTTTGGGTGGTGCCCCGTTAATTATTTGATATGACTCTTAATCAAATTGATCGATTATAATATAAATTTATGAATTAATTAATAATCTATAAATATTGATATAGCGTTTATTAAATACCTTTACACATATTAAAAGTAGTAAGACCCAGTTCCCCTACAGGCTTTTCCAAATGTTGTGTAGCAGACTTCAAACAAGCTTCATAATACCTTTTCTTCAGGAATAGAAGAGGATAGAATAGGAATAGTCTTCCAGGGTGAACTTGCATGGAGACCGTGACGGTGGAGTGCATTGCCTACTGTTTTCTCTGTGACGACTTTGGCTGCTGCTTCCAGGTCTTATTGGAGCTCGTTTAGAGTGGACATTGGCACTTGGGCCACTCTCCTGACCAACTTTCTAACTGCTCGGTCGGAAATCTTGCGAGGAGCTCCTCTGTGTGGTCAGTTGATGGTGGAGGGATGTTCCTTCCACTTGCGGATAATGGCCCCAGTGGTGCTTATAGGAACATTTAGTAGTTGGGAAATCCATCGGTAACCAGTGCCATTACTATGTTTCTCAACAATATTGTTGCCACGTTCTTGGGAGAGCTTTTTGCCTCCACCCATCATTAGATGTTTCTTGCGTGACAGCTTGGTAACAAATTATCTGTTTACTGGTATTCAGAGGTAAATGACCCTGTTTGAAAGGGTCAGTGCAAGTTCTAACCTATCAACATGCACTAAGCCAACTGATTCTAACCAGCACAGGTAGGAAAACTGATTAGTGGAACCAGCTGGTTTAGTGCTTTTTCTTAATGTGTTCAATACTTTTTTTCTAGTGTCATTACACCTTACTGCCCATAGTTATTTTTATTGATCGGAAAGTGGCAATTTTTTTTATGGGTGAAGTTGTATTGAGTTAATACCAATGTCTGGTAAAATTTGTGTGAATAGCTGCATTGGAAATGTGGTTACTACTAAATAAATTGATGTGTTGAATACTTATTTCCCCCACTGTACTATTTTGTTTGAATTGTTGGTTTTGTATTGTAGCCTTCTGGGGCATTTCCAACTTTCTAACCTGGGCTTCTACAAATAGACAAGTTGCCTTGTTCTCCCTCCTCACCTTGACATTTCCTGCTGTTGCAGGTGGAATTGAAGATGAAGTATAATGACCAGCACTGCAAAGCGAGGGGTCTTCTCTCAGGCAGTAGATGGTATGAGATCCAGGCCTATCGTGCTCTGAACCAGGCACTGGGTAGGTGAGTAACATTCCACTGTTTCTTAATCCCCATTTGTCTTTTCAGTTGTAATCACAATAGGCCAATGTTAACACAAGGTATGTGAATGGTCCTTGGTCAAATGCTCAAACCAACAGTTAATATAATTGTAATATAAACATTTATGGACGGGTGACAAATTTAAAGAAAAACCAACAGGAAGTGTCTTAGTAAGGCGTTGTTGGGCCACCACATGCCACCAGAAAAGCTTCAATGCACCTTAGCATTGATTCTACACATCTCTGAAACTACTGGAGGGATGGAACACCGTTCTTCCAAAAGATATTCCCTGATTTGGTGTTTTGATGATGATGGTGGTGGGGAGAGCACTAACACTTCGGTCCAAAATCTCTCATAGATCAGTTCAATTGGTTTGAGATCTTGTGATTGCGAAGGCCATAGCTAATGATTCACAATAATTTTCATACTCATCAAACCTTTCAGTGACCCCTCGTGCTATATTGGAATGGAATCGAAAATACTTTATTGATCCAGAGGGAAATTGTAGTATCATCGTTTGGCCATCAAACAATATTAAAAAACCAAAATTCAAATTAGAAATCAAGTAATGAAATACACACTCGCCATAAAATATGAGACGTACAGTTTTGTTCCTGCTCTTGTTGCATATCTGGCTTTGACAAGTTTTAGCTACTCACACTAGCACAGTCGAAGTCACCATGACAACTATGTAAACAACTACCTACAGCGCCCCCAGCTGCTGTGAATGCATTGCAACTGCTTTATTACCTCACTGTGCTCAAGCCACAGATGAACGATGATTCTACAATGAATAGACGACTAGTGGTTTTGATAGTCGACTAGTGGTTTGATAGTCGACTAGTCTGTGAAACCCCTAATATATATATATATATATATATATATAATAATTTTTTTAATATATATATCTATATATATACTGTATATATACAGCGGTTAAAATAAGTATTGAACACGTCACCATTTTCTCAGTAAATATTTTCTAAAGGTGCTATTGACATGAAATTTTCATCAGATGTCGGTAACAACCCATGCAATCCACACATGCAAAGAAACCAAAACAAATAAGTTCAGAAATTAAGTTATGTGTAATAAAATGGAATGACACAGGGAAAAAGTATTGAACACATGAAGAAAGGGAGGTGCAAAAAGGCATGGAAAGCCAAGACACCAGCTGAAATCTATCAGTAATTAGAAAACAATCCTGCCCCTTGTCAGGTCAAATTAATATCAGCTGGTTCAGTCCCAACTGATGGCCTATAAAAAGGTCTCCCATTACCAAGATGTCACAAAAGAAACATCTCATGATGGGTAAAAGCAAAGAGCTCTCTCAAGACCTTAGCAGCCTTATTGTTGCAAAACATACTGATGGCATTGGTTACAGAAGGATTTCTAAACTTCTGAATGTTCCAGTGAGCACTGTTGGGGCCATAATCCGGAAGTGGAAAGAACATCATTTCACCATATACCAGCTACGACCAGGTGCTCCTCGCAAGATTTCTGACAGAGGAGTGAAAAGAATTATCAGAAGAGTTGTCCAAGAGCCAAGGACCACTTGTGGAGAGCTTCAGAAAGACCTGGAAATAGCGGGTACAATTGTTTCAAAGAAAACAATAAGTAATGCACTCAACCGCCATGGCCTGTATGTACCCTCACCACACAAGACTCCATTGCTGAAGAAAAAGCATGTTGAAGCTCGTTTAAAGTTTGCTGCACATTTAGACAAGCCTGTGAAATACTGGGAGAATATGGTCTGGTCAGATAATTGAATTCTTTGGATGCCATAATACACACCATGTTTGGAGGTCAAATGGCACTGCACATCACCCCAAAAACACCATACAAACAGTGAAGTTTGGAGGTGGGAACATCATGATGTGGGGCTGTTTTTCAGCATATGGCACTGACAAACTTCATATAATTGAAGGAAGGATGAATGGAAAAATGTACCGAGACATTCCTGATCAAAATCTGCTGCCATCTACCAGGATGATGAAGATGAAATGAGGGTGGACATTTCAGCAAGACAATGATCCCAAACACACAGCCAAGGAAACTCTCAACTGGTTTCAGAGAAAGAAAATAAAGCTGCTAGAATGGCACAGCCAATCACCTGACTTGAATCCAATCTATGGAAAGAACTAAAGATCAGAGTTCATAGAAGAGGCTCACGGAACCTTCAAGATTTGAAGACTGTTTGTGTGGAAGAATGGGCCAAAATCACACCTGAGCAATACATGCGACTAGTTTCTCTATACAGGACGCATCTTGAAGCTGTCATTACCAACAAAGGCTTTTGAACGAAGTATTAAATAAATTTCAGTAAGCGTGTTCAATACTTTTTCCCTGTGTCATTCCATTTTATTACACAATTTAATTTCTAAACTTTTTTATTTTAAATATTAATTAATCTGAATTTTCACTCAATTTATTTTGCAAAGAAATTTTTACTGTATGTAAATCATACCAAACTGCACTGTACTGTACTGGGATGTTATTGTTTTTTTTATGTATACCTTTTAATTTTGTCTTTAAAAAAATTACCCCCACAGGTGCATCCGTCACAAGAAAGACTGGGGTGCGCTTATTTTGGTTGATGACCGGTTTGGGAAAAATCCTGACAAATACATCACAGGTATTTAATTTGCCTTTATTGAGGAGCAAACCTGTATATTTGGTATAGAGTGTTACTTTCCCTACAGTGCCAGGTAGGGCAAAAAAAAATCTAAGAAATAAGATCAATCTTTTAAATCAATGCATTTACTCAGTGAATGTGTGTCAATTTCACTAAACGTTTTTTGTTGATGCGATTTACGCTAATTTACTCTGTCAAATTGTTTGCAGTACGGTGGAAGTCAATTCAATGTGACGCAGTCTGTGTAGATGCTGCAGAGTGCAACCAGCTTTCCTGCTGAATTTGCGTTGCATGCCGTGTGTAAAACAAAAAGAAGCAGTTTGAGTGCTATGAAGCAGTCAAAATCCTGATTGGAAGGTGTCAACAATCAGCTGAGAATAAGAAATCATTTCTATGTGGAAAACAACATTCTCAAGGATTTTACTGACTGGAATGCTTCTAATTTTTGATCGTTGCCATAGAAATCGAAAGAAATTTAAATATCAAAGAAAATACAAGAATAGTCTGACAAGGCCGGATTAAATACATCGATATAAAAAGATTTGTGAACTTTTGCGATAACCAAGTCTGTAGTGTGCCCCCGGTTATGGGTAGGCCCATTCACGTGCTGAGGTAGTTCAAAGATGTCAAAGAGAGTAAATAGTTATTTATGAATATTAAAATTACCAGCTATGACTATACAATTAAAATGTGTAGAAATATTAGTATATTTACCTGTAAACAGTAGGAGAACACAGGAAGACAATTTCAATATAGCAGCAAGGTGTTCAAAAGATTGGAAGTCTCAAAAGATGTCTGTTTGCGTCGAAATAGCCTACATCACTCAGTAAAACACTGACCCCCCCTCGCCCTTCTTTCCAGATCTGGAAGCATAAAAAATATTTAGGGTGAGCTGATTTAAGAGTAGTTGCACTATTGTCTAACCACGTCTCAGTTAAAAACATAAAATCTATTTTGTTAGTAATAATCAAATCATTAATTAAGAATGTGTTTGCAAGAGACTGAACATTTAACAGTGCTAGTCTCATATTGTGTTTACCGGCCTCAATGATTGTGTGGTTGACGGGATAGTTATCAAGTTTGATGGGTTTGCAGCATGAGAATACATTTTGTTCACTCTTGCTAGCCAAAACAGGAGTGCATAAAGTGTCAGGCTCATGTGTAGGTTTTGCACTTGATAATGTGTGATGTTATGAATATGTCTCTGACTACCAAGTCCACAGATGGAGTATTGGGCATCTACTATCTGTGCTAAACTTGGTATCAGTAATGCTTATGGAACACACAGTGCTGGTTCTCATCAAGTCCTTGGGAGGTGAGGAAACACTGAGAAGGTGGGGATTTAGATGGGGGTCGAGGTGTGCGTTTTGTGATTGAAGGTTGCTGAAGGTTGTATGGCCAGAACAATGCACTGAAGCTGTTCACAAGTTATTCCATTTTTTTTGTGAATTCAGGGTTCCCACGGGTCCTTGAAATCCTTGAAAGTTTGTGAATTCGAGAGAAACAAATCAAGGCCCTGAAAGCTTTTGAAAATATGCATTAATATAATGGCTGTCAAAGTTAACGCAATATTAAAGCATTCACCCAAATTTGTTTTAACGCCACATATTTTTTGGACGCAATTAACGCAGTCGTAAGTCGGATGGCAACCAGCAAGTAATAGATAAAGACAATTTTATTT
The DNA here is from genome assembly GCA_026901105.3 of Galaxias olidus. Taxonomy (NCBI): domain Eukaryota; kingdom Metazoa; phylum Chordata; class Actinopteri; order Galaxiiformes; family Galaxiidae; genus Galaxias; species Galaxias olidus. Next base: position 948 of record JAPMUY010002393.1, on the reverse strand, counting down.
TTGAATGGCAAGTTCAGCTACAAACCAAATGGGTCTGTCGACAAGACCAAAGTTATTTGGAGGTACTGTCAATTAAATTCAGTTACTACCGGAGAACATCATCTTAAATACCATTTGCTAGCCAAGCATACAGCTAATGCAGACAGTCCTGTTAGCCCCGAAACATCTTTGTTGCGAGCCTTTTATATTTCCCCATGTTACTCAGGTGGGACACAATTACATTCTGGTGTTCTTATGAAGTGTGAGTGACCTTTGATACTGAAGTAGTGGAACATTTAGATGACCAATGTACGTGTTATACTACGAACGCAGTGTTTTTAGTCAGAACACAGAAATTATTGGTTTGGCAGTTGATTGCTAGCGCAGGTCCACTGGGAATTATTTGTAAACAATGTTTCCTTCTGTTTTGCGTTAATGCTTAAAAAACGTTTGACATTACATTGTGTGAGATAGTTAGCCATTCTCATATCACTAAGCACAGGCGTCGAAGTGGGGGGGCAAGCGGAACTGAGGAACTAGGGCCCCAATGGGGGTGGGGGCCCTTGGAAGCCAAGAATGAAAAGTTTGTTTTTGTTTGCAATTTGTTATTTCTAAGTAATTAGTGTAACAATGTCACAACTAAATAAAAATGGACTGAATAAATCGATTGAGAAAGTGAACTTTGTTTCCCAAAAAAATAGGCCTAGTGGTCTCTGAGGCCCCTCTTACAAAAGGCCAAAATGGTTTAGTCCGCACCTGTAAGACAATGGTTCATGTCTAAACGCAGCTAATCAAGTGACTGCTAATCACAGCATGTCTTTCCTCAAGAAAGGGAAATCGGGGTACCAAAAAATTAAGAATGAAAGGAATAAGAAGGAAAGCAAAATGAGAAAAAACAACTGCGAACTATTTTTTTCGAAAGAAAGGTGAGCACAAAACAGAATGGTTTAAAGCTAAAGGCGTTGCTAT
>JAPMUY010002392.1:12500-15000 GCA_026901105.3 Galaxias olidus | reverse complement strand
ATTAATAAAAAAGGCATGAACTTAGAATACACTCACAAGCGTTTTTCTAAATCTTAAATAATTCATGTCTCCCCCTTTCTGAGGCATGTAATTCTATTATAAAAAATATCTCAAATATATATAAATGTTCGTTCCCCTGCCATTCCTCAGCTTTAAAACTGATCTATTAAAACCACTCAGGACAGTCTGAACTTTGAACTCAGTCATGAGAGGAATGTGACCTCCGACCCCTACTGCCCACCAACCACTTAAAAACAGGACGTGATTTAAATATGCCCCCCCTTTGAACTCCAAGTCCCTGTGTTCTCCATTGGGGGCTTTTCCCCTTGAATAAATATTCACACGGGTGGAGTGGGATGGTATGAATATCTGAATAGGAATGAACTCTCCAGTTGCAAAGGGTGTCCCCGTGTGCTGCCAGCCATACGTGGCAATTCCACGTGGTAAAAAAAATAAAGAAATCTGTAGAGGATTAACTATGTGACCATATCTATACATGTGAAACGTGAAATCTGTTCAGGATTAACTATGTGACCATATCTATATGTGTAAAACGTTTTATGTGCCGCTTTTACGGGCCAGGGCTCTCTTGCAAAAGAGATTCTGAATCTCAATGAGACAAAATATAAAATAAATATAATATGATAAAATAAAGGAAAAATTTAAAAAATCCTATAAAAAACATCCCGGTGGACTCAAGCTGTATATTCATGCTTAAAGAAGAAACAACCACAGTAAAATCAACAAGTCGACCAATCAAAATGAAACTATACATATACACACACACATATATATATCCATATATATATATATATATATATATATATATATATATATATATATATATATATATATATAAAAAGGTTTGACCTCAATTAAGATAAAGTCTGTTCACTATTTACATTTATTCATTTACTGGGAGCTTTCCAAAGCTAATTTAAATGAGATTGTAGGGAGAGTCCCCCTGGACTAATTTAGGGTGCCTTGCTCAAGAGCACACTGGTGGTGGTGTTCCCTGGTGGGATTCGAACCCGTGACATTTTGGACGTCCTACTCACTGTTCACTCACCCACCACCACCACCATCACACACACACACACACACACACACACACAGAGACAGACACACATACAGAGAGAGAGAGAGAGCGAGACAAAGAGGGGGAGGGGCACGGAGGAGGACAAAGGTCAAAGGATGTAGCTGTGTGTAGACACTTTAGGAGCGGCGTGATCACGTTTAAACGACAAAACACAGGCCTAACCGGCACCTGTTTCAAAATAAAAGCCATTTAAAAAAATAAAATAAAAAGGGGGTTCTGCAGCTGTTTCAAAGTAAGAGGCCACCCCTTTGAAAGGCTGTGTGTGGCAAAGGGTTGACGCATTCGAACATCCTTTTGACGAGCTCAGTCTACCCGCTGGGGGAACATTTGCATGAAAAAGGAGTCTCTAATTTCAGTTTGATAGGTCTCTCTTTTCACCATCCGACAACAGTGTCATCAGCTAAAAGCAGAGAGAGAGAGAGAGAGAGCCAGCTGCGAGGAAGAGCTCTGGTTATGTAATTAAGAGAAAGAAAGGGAGGGAGATAGAAAGATAGAGGGGGAAAAAGGGTGGATGGATAGACGAGAAAAGAGATGGAGAGGGAGGTGATGAGGGCAGGCAAAAGGTTGTGGTGGTGGAGGTGGGGTAAGGGGGGAGGGGAGTTGCTGAAGAAAAAAGGGAAGATGAGTCCATCTTTAATTTATCAGATGCTGTCACTGAACAGCCCCAGAGAGAGAGAGAGAGAGAGAGAGAGAGAGAGAGAGAGAGAGAGAGAGGGCACTGGGGGAAAGGGCCGAGAGAGAGAGGAAGAGAGAAAGGGAGGGGCGAGAGAGAGAGAGCAAGTTAGGATGCAGGAAGAGAGAGAGAGAGAGCGATTGACGTAGAGAGAAAGATAGAGAGATTAGGAAAAAACGTGTGGAGTTTAAAAAGAGAAATAAAAAAATACAAAAACGTTTTGCATCAGAATAGAGAAGGAGCCGGCAAAGCTTAGGGAAAGAAAGTGGAGCGACGGAGAGAGAGAGAGAGATGGAGAGGCACACAGAGAAAGAGGGAGGGAAAGAGAAAGAGAGAGGGTGATAGAGAGAGGGAGAGAGAGATGGAAGGAACACAGAGAAAGAGGGATATAAAGAGATGAAGAGAGAGAGTGTCTGTTTGTAGAGAGAGGGAGAGAGAAGGAGAGGCACACAGAGAAAGTGTGTGTGTGTGTTTTGAGAAAGAGAGAGGGTGATAGAGAGAGGGAGAGAGGCAGATGGAAGGAAAAAGAGGGCTCAGGATTTTCCGCTGATATAATCTAAGAGATGAAGTGTCGTCTGTGGTTTGTGTCTGTTTGTTTGTGTGCGTACGTGTATGTGTCTAATTGTGATTTCCTTTTACTCCAAATTACCCATGAGTTGGCTGCAAGTGTGTGTGTGTGTGTGTGTGTGTGTGTGTGTTTGTGCATTTCTGTGTGTGTGTGTGTTTGG
>JAPMUY010002392.1:0-7500 GCA_026901105.3 Galaxias olidus | reverse complement strand
ATGTCCCCAAGGAGGAAGAGCAACTCTCCTCTCCTCTCCTCTCCTCTCCTCTCCTCTCTCTCTCTGGGGATGAAAGCAGGTCTCATTTTCGGAGTCCTGTTAAATAATAGAACACCTTTTAACGACACATCCGAGAGGTGGAGCCGGAGGACAAAACGAGCGCTCCCTTTAACCCCGCTGCTGTCACTCAGTTGGGCCCCTAATTAACAGGGGCACTCTTTGATTGAGTTGGGTAACGATCGTTTGGAGAAAATAATGAGTCATTAAAGCTACTGTTTCTATAATTAAAGCCCGTGGTGATTACGGCCTGGTGAGGGAGGGAGCTCTTGCTTCAACATCGTCCATTAGGAACACAGAAAGGATTTCAAAGTGAGATTCCAATAGATTCTCCTCTTCGTCAGGCGTTTTCTGTCATGTTTTTTGAATGGCGGCCGTTCCACAGAGCGAGGAGCAGAGACTGAAGCACGAAGTGGAGGAGAGGGCAGGACGCCCGTCCACCAGGACACCTGTCCCCGGCACAGGCTCTGATCTTTTATCCCTGTGTATCCGTGTGCGTTAGTGTGTGTTTATGTGTGTGTGTATCTGTGTGTTTGTGTGTGTGACTGTGTTTGTGCTTGTGTGTGTTTGTGTGTGTGTATCTGTGAGTGGGTGTGTGTTGATTTCTTAGGTATGTGATGTGTGTATGTGTGCACGTGGGTGTGTACATCTGTGTGTGCGTGAGTGTGTGGTGTGTGTGTGGGTTTCTTAGGTTTGAGGTCTGTTAGTGCGGGTGTATCTCCGTGTGTGTGTTGATTTCTTAGGCATGAGATGTGTGCGTGTGTGTGTGTGTGAGTGTGTGTATGTGTGTGTGTGTGTGTGTGTGTGTGTGTGAGCGTGCTCCCCTGTCATGCAGTGCCCTGTGTTCCCTCCAGCCATCTGTGCCTGCTGTTCCTATTCTGTACAGGTACCACTACCAACCCCCGAGCTGACACCGTGGCAGTTCATTCACGCACACACACACACACACACACACACGCACACACACACACACACAAACTCACAAAGACATGCAAACACACACACACACACACACACACACACACGCCCGCACACACACACACAAACACACACACAGAAAGACACACACAAACACACACGAACAAACACGCACACACAAACTCACAAAGACATGCACACACATACACACACACATACGCACAGAAAGACACACAAAAACTAGCGCACGCAAGCAAAACACTCCCACATGCACACACACACACACAGAGAAGTCCCATGCTAGAGCCAGCACGTATCATGCAAGGTGACAGCCCCCCAGCAGCCCATTGGTAACCATAACAATGAGAGCAAAGAGAAACGTCTGAGACCAATCCCCCAGTCCGCCAGGGCTTCCTTTGTTCTGATCTGCCTCCTGCAAAACGTTCTGAGGGGGGAAACGTAAAACCACAATCCATTAGCTCGACTCAACGCGCTAGCCATACAGCATATTCATCACTGGGTAAAAATGGCCATTATACCAATGACTTTTATCTGGTTGATCTTTCATCCTCTTGCTCTTCCTCTCTCTCTCTCTCTCTCTCTCTCTCTCTCTCTTCCTTTCTGTCTCTCTCAGTTTCTCTCTCTCTCTCACTTGCTCTTTCTTTCTCTCTCTCAGTCTCTCCCCCCCCCCTCTTTCTCTCTCTCATGTGGTTAGGAAATGCCTTTCTTTGATGTTGATCTTTTCCCTCCTCTCCCTCTTTCTCATGTCTGCCCAGCTTCTTTTAAAGCCCTCCAGACAACGAGCAGCGGTCTGGCGGATTCACTTATTTGGCTATTCTCTGACCTCGCATTAGTGTTGTTGGAGAAGAACAGCAAAGAAAGCAGACACGCAGGGAGATCTATCCCCACACAGATTACTCTCTCTCTCTGTCTAAAGCCCGTGTTGTCTTCTCTGTTGTGGCTATGGCTACTTCTCACCTGTTCCTTCTCTTCTGATTCTCTTCTCTTCTCTCTACTCTTCTCTTATCTCTTCTCTTCTTTCTGTCCTTTCCCTTCTCTCTCTCTCACTCTCTCTCTCTCTCCCTCTCTCTCTCTCTCTCTCTCTCTCTCTCTCTCTCTCTCTCTCTCTCTCTCTCTCTCTCTCTCTCTCTCTCTCTCTCTCTGTCTCGCTCTGTCTCTTTATTTCTCTATCTGTATATCATGGTTGTATCTGATTCCTTGGGCTGAATATTTGGAAACTAACTCTGCTGTGAGAGCAGCAATTTATTGACGTAATTCCAACTGCCAACTGCTTTTGTTCTGGTCTACTTACACATGAGCATTACTAGCAGTGACCTAACCATCTGAAGATCGTGTTTTTCACAATTGTCAAAACACATTTTTTTAAACCTTGCCCCATTCTCTCAAAACTTTGAACACAAATCCAAATATTCAAACCACATTCACATAACCCCTGACTCTTCTGGCAGAAATCAAACAATTCTTTCATATCGTAAACACAGCCTGTCAAAATATAGCAAACACAGAGCATTTACTAGACACTACATCAGAAAATGGAGAACACAGCGTCCAGGGCATATAGTTAGTTTTTTGTAGCTAGTACGTTTTTCTTTTTTTTGTTGTATGTAGTAAACACATTTAGAAAAAAACTAAAGTATAATAGTAATCACAACTTAGTGCAGTAAATTTACTGTATTGTATACTGTAAGTACTGCAAGTACGTAATACAGTATTGAAAATCTGTATATTCAGCTCTTGCAAAAAATACAGGAAGCCCAAAGATCAAAGAGGACTACAGTAAATGAATAGCACATTACAGTACACTCCAAAGTCAATGAGAGATTACTGTAATTCTGCCTCAGCATCACTTCTTTCACAGGTTCCCGGATTTCATCAGAAATGACTGTTTTTGAATATTTGGATTTGGATTTAAAGTTTTGAGAAAAAGGGTGAAGGTTTGAAGAAACGCGTTTTAGCAATAGTGAAAAATTGTATTCTGTCTGATACAATTGGCTTGATCACATCATTTGAAACAAGCGTGAAGTATTCACAGAGCATTTACTAGACACTACATCAGAAAATGGAGAACACAGCGTCCAGGGCATATAGTTAGTTTTTTGTAGTTAGTAAGCTTTTCTTTTTTTCATTGTATATAGTAAACACATTTTGCAAAAACAAAAGTATAATAGTAATGACAACTTAGTGCAGTGAATTTACTGTATTGTATACTGGAAGTACTGCAAGTATGTAATACAGTATTGAATATCTATATATTCAGCTCTTGCAAACAAGATACTGTAAGCCCAAAGAACAAAGAAAACTACAGTAAATGAATAGCACATTACAGTACACTCCAAACAATTTCGCAACTGCAAAATCAAAGTCAATGAGAGATTACTGTAATTCTGCCTCAGCATCACGTCTTTCATATTTGCCCGAATTTCATCAGAAATGATTGTTTTTGAATATTTGGATTTGAGTTTTGAGAAAATGGGGGAAGGTTTCAAGAAATGTGTTGTAGCACTAGTGAAAAACTGTATTCTGTCTCATACGATTGGCTTGATTACATCATTTGAAACAAGTGTGAAGTATTTTGAGTCGTTGTGTTTTAACGATGACAACTGTGTTTAACTTTTGACGCTAGTGTTTATCATTTTGCCACACTAGTGAATCACAGCGTGCATTGTGTTTTAGAGAGTGATAAGGGTTTTGCTAATTGTGTCTAACTACCTAAATGTGTTTAAGGTTTTGACAAAAGGGTTAATGATTTGACAAATGGGTTTAGGCCACTGATGATTTGGTTCAGAGGATGGGATTTAGTGTTTTAGCAATCGTGAAAAACTGTAATATCTGTATATTCAGCTCTTGCAAAAATTACAGTAAGCCCAAACAACAAAGAAAACTACAGTAAATGAATTGCACATTACAGTACACTCCAGACAATGAGAGATTGCTGTAATTCTGCCTCGGCATCACGTCTTTCATTTCCAGTAGGGGTGAGATCCTCCAACTGACCATTGAATTTCATCAGAAATTACTGTTTTTGAAGATTTGGATTTGTTTTACGTGTACGTTTTGAGAAAATTAGTGAAGGTCTGAAGAAATGTGTTTTGCAATTGTGAAAAACTGTATTCTGTCTTATGCAATTGGCTTGATCACAACATTTGAAACAAGTGTGAAGTATTTTGAGTCGTTGTGTTTTAACGATGACAACTGTGTTGAAGTTGTGTTTACCATTTTGTCACACGAGTGAATCACAGCGTGCATTGTTTTTTAGAGAGTGATAAGGGTTTTGCTAATTGTGTCTAACTGCCTAAACTTGTTTAAGGTTTTGACTAAAGGGTTAATGATTTGACAAATGGGTTTAGGCCTCTGATGATTTGTTCCAGAGAATGCGATTTAGTGTTTGAGCAATCGTGAAAAACTGTAATCAATACAACCATTTTCTTCATTGTGCAATAGGGCACACATCGTGTCCCAGTAGGTTTCCTCACAGCTTCATTCATGGCCTAATAGTGGAGATAGTGAAGACCTTATGTATGTTGTGTTTCCAGTTGAGATGGTTAGGATGTTGAGTTTCCAGTTGAGATGGTTAGGATGTTGAGTTTCCAGTTGAGATGGTTAGGATGTTGAGTTTTCCTCAGCTACCAAGAGTAAAGGTCAAATGCAGATTTTATACCAACTAGAAACATATTTCTGGTGGAAAAAGCTCTGCATATTGATTGGGTACTGTTTTTTTTACCCCTAGCACTAAATGTATTGCCATAATGCTGATACTGAGTTAGTTACATAATCCGATTATACCAAATATTGAAAAAAATATTGAGCAAGTATCTAATGTTTTCCTATAGATATAATTCAATAGCTATGGCAATCTTTAACCCCTTTTCTTCATACCATTTATAAAACTACACAAGAAGAGTTCAAAAATAAAGTATATACATTTCAGGAAAAAATACAATCTGAAGTAGATAACATAATATTACGATTATGATTAATGGGATTACAATGAGTATGTGGAGCATTAATATTGTGGTTGTGGTTGTGGTTGTGGTTATGATTATGATCACAATGATGGTGATGATAGTTGTTGTTATAATTATTATTCTGTCTTCCATCTCATTCTTGGCCTTGCCCAGTGTCTCCGGCGGCCGAGCGGCTGCGTTACATTCTGGCCGATGAAGACGACGTGCCGACCCCCACCATCTTCACCGAGATGGACACACTTACACACGACGGCGATGAGCTGGAATGGAAAGAATCAGCCAGGTTAAAATCCTCCTACTCACATTTTCACTTTCATGACTGATAGATCATTATTTTCCCAATGTAAACAACAGAACAGTGTCTGAATTCTATTTTTCCATGTCCTTCTCCTTGTGTAGATGGGTCAAATTTGAGGAGAAAGTGGAGGAGGGAGGAGAAAGGTGGAGTAAGCCCCACGTCTCCACCCTGACCTTGCACAGCCTGTTTGAGCTGAGGACCTGTCTGCAGACAGGCAGCATCCTGCTGACCTGGAGGGCTACTCCCTGCCTCAGATAGTTGGTGAGCTGCCGTCTGCCGCGGGGAAACTAATATTCTTACACCTTCATAGAATTTCTCAATTGACAGAGTCAGAGGAAGTCAGCAGTGTGACATATTTATTATTAATTAAAAAAAAATCAAATACACTTTTAGGACATTTAATGCCTTAATAGGATAAAACCGTGTGAGGAATTGCAAGAAAGCAACTTAAAACATTACACTAGATTCAAACTGCAGCCTGCTCGACTGTAAATCCTGTAATGGGTTATTTCCTTAATAGAGCATATCTTTAAGAAATTAACCAACTTCTCTTGCAGATGTCATTGTTTCATGTGTTGTAAACCTAATTTTTATTTCCTTTTGGTCCTTGACCTCTGGCCCCAGATGATATTGTGGACCGCCAGATAGCAGATGGCCTGATTGTTCCCGAGCTGAGAGAGAAGATCAGTTTTGTGTTGCTAAGGAAACATAGGCACCAAACTAAGAAACCCATCCATCGTTCACTGGCTGACATGGGCAAATCCAACGCTGTTCCCAGTGAGTTTCTGTGGAGCAGCTCCTGTGTTCATGTAGACCTGCTCCACCTCACCTAATCAATCAGATGTAGACTATTCATTCATCATGTCTTTCTTCATCATGTTGCTTGCACTTTTTCGATAACTTCACTCATTCTTTTTTTCTTCTTATATTTTCACTGACGTAGTTGATCTTATCTTCTTTTCTTCACGCGCAATATCTCCCATTTTCCCCTTTACTCCTAAAACAGAACTAATTCTGTCCGCTCTTCTATTTTGCTCTTCCCTCCATCCTGCCGTCTGACCTTCCTCCCTGTCATAGACCGGAGTCCTCGGGTAGTCACCCCGTTAATCGCTCCATTAGCTCCGCCTCTGGCATCCACCGCTCCACCGAGGACCTGCGCTCTCGCTCAGGCAGCTATGGCCACCTGCGTGAGTCAACAAGTACAAGCACAAAATCAGACTGACTAAACTCACTATCTCACATACACACATCATTTAGCTACAAAACTTGGCGGACACCTTTCTGCTAATCTTTCAGGTTTTTCTAACTTATTTTCACATCACATTTAACTATTCTTGTAGATGAGAGAACACTGGAGTTCCTCCTTTGTACCCCTTTGTAATGTATGTTTGTTTTAAAGTTTTTATTTTTCTAGATTAGGAGCTCTCAATTTCTTTGGCGCTATTCTCTGAATACAGTATGAATCATTACCGGTTGGTTATTTGAGCATTGGGAAGGAATGTTCCTTTTTGATTTGACTTAATTTCTCATAAATCTGCTTTGAAATGGGACATTATAGAACAATGGGCCTCTAATCCTGCTGTCTACTTACTGTAGCATATGCTCCCATGTCCTTTAGGACTTACAGAATACACACCAAATAGATCTGGAGATCTCAGTAACAGCTTTTATTTTATGTGGGTAAACAACTCTTCTGTACAGATCATGCCCAGAGCCGAAGAAGCATGAATGATATTTCTGACACACCTAGCACCGACCAGGTAACTATGAAGTCTGTGGCTTTGTATTGATTCTGTGTATGTGTATGTGTGTATGCGTACACACTTGCTGGTTTATGTGTCATAATGTTTGGGAGCATCAAAGCTAATTAGAATGGTAACGCAACAAATAAAATAGAGAAAGACTGAACCGAACTGAACTGAAGTAGAATGCATTGATTTGGTAACAATAGGTTTCAGACGGTTGTTATTGCCAACCCAGAACAGTGGCACCATGCTCGGGCTTTGTTGGGATAAGTTTGGTGTGTGTGTGTGTGTGTGTGTGTGTGTGTGTGTGTGTGTGTGTGTGTGTGTGTGTGTGTGTGTGTGTGTGTGTGTGTGTGTGTGTCCATGGTTTGCCTCGGCTTAATTACTTGAACCCCCCCCCCCCCCCCCAAACAGTAAGAGCATAAAGGATATTATTGTTCCAAATTGCAATACCACTTGCTGTTCCTTTTGATGTGTTCCATGGTACGTGGAGGTT
>JAPMUY010002391.1:0-214946 GCA_026901105.3 Galaxias olidus | reverse complement strand
ATATACAGTTCTGTGTAAAAGTTTTAGGCAGGTGTGAAGTCTTCAAAGTATAATAATGCATATTATACTTTGATATACACATATATAGCTAGCACACAGAAATAATAGCTAGCACACAGACATAATAACCTGAGAATCTAGATCCTCTCCTTTCATACAGAGATTGGCATCAATGACATTTAGCCCAACCAGCAATCCAGCAATCACAGCTCCTTCTTCTTCCATCATCAAGGCATTTGGCTCATAGAACTCACTAAAAAAATGAGAGGCATTAACATGCCAACGTTAGTTTCTAAGTCACAAAATATCATACAGACATTTGAAGAAAAATAAATATGCTGGCTACCAAACAAATTATACAAAAGTCAAGGCTAGAAGCTGACCCAAAATTTGAATTCAAACAGCATTTTATGTTTTGTTGTTACTTTGTACATTTTCTGCACATTTGCTTGAGATATTGTGATGGTGATGTACTTTTCAAGCAAACATTTTTTCTAACTTGAGATTGTTTTTTAACAATAGTTTTTTTGTAAAGCACTTTACAAAATAAATGTATTATTGTCTTTACAAGATTTGTGATTTTCATTCAGTGGTGGATCCTGGCATAGGCGACTGCCTAGGGTGGCAAGTACTAGTAATAATAATAATACATTTAATTTATAGGCACCTTTCTAGAAACCCAAGGACACCGTATATTGGCATATAATAAACAAATGATATACACAAATATATACAAAAAAAGTACAATATAACATTTGAAATGCAATAAACATAAGACAGACATAAGGGTATTGAGACAGGGAACATAAAAAATATAAAGTAAAAAAGAACAAACTAGGGGTAAGCTAAGGAAAACAAGTGAGTTTTGAGACTGAATTAAAAAATTTCAATGGAGTCACAGTTCCAAATCGCAAGGGGAAGGGAATTTCAGAGAATAGGAGCAGCAGCACTGAACACTGTCTAAAATGGAGCCAAGTCTGGTTTTGCGGGTGGTGAGGAGACCAGAGTCAGAATGGGGGGTACGAGAAGGCGTGTAGGGTTGGAGGATGTCAGAGGAGTAGGAAGGGGCTAGTCCATGTAGAGATTGATAGGTGAGAAGTAACATTTTGAAGGAAATGCAAGACTTGATAGGAAGCCAAAGAAGAGTGTGAGTGATATGTTGCCAGGGTTTAGAGCGAGTTAGCAGCTGAATACTGTACATACTGGAGCCTATCCAGGGCCTTATTTGGTGCCCCGAATAGGACACCATTGCGATCATCCAGGTGACAAAAGCGTAAATTAATGTTTCAGCAACTGCATCTGCTATTAATGGCTGAGTCTGGATATGTTTCTCAGGTGGAAGTATTGTACGGTGGCAAGTACTGAACACGTGCACGCACACTTCTGTTCTCTAACGCATCAATCTGTGTAACGCTCATGTCAGGGCGTGTTGTGTGCAGTGAAGAACGGCCTTCTGCGTCTCAAATCTTGCAATTTTGCCTGGTTCATTTAAAAAAAGAAAGATCCTGTGTGTGCCATCACATTGAATTGTTAGTTTCTACTTGACCCATGATTGACAGGGCCAGGGGGATGGGAAATAATAATATTAAGTGCCTTTCTTTTAATTCAAAGACACTGTACAAAAGGAACATACTAGGGAAGCTAAGGAAATGAAGTGAGTTTTGAGACAAGATTTACAAATGTTAGTAGCGTCAGAGTTCCAAATGGCTAGGGGAACACTCTGTCCCCCAAGGAGCGGAGCGTGGTTTTGTGGGTGGTGAAAGGAGGGGGGTACGAGAAGGTGTGTAACTTGCAAAATTCTGTACATACTGGAGCTTATCCAGGGCCTTGTTTGATGCCCAGAGTAGGACACCATCGCAGTAATCCAGGTGTGAGGTGACAAGTGTGAATTAGTGTTTCAGCAACAGCATCTATGAGTGATGGTCTGAGCCTAGAGATGTTATTTCAGGTGGAAGAAGGCTGACTTTGTGACAGCATTTATATGAGGTTCCATGGTGATGGTGGAATCCAAGACCACACCATGAATTCTGACCTTGGCCGATGAACAGCTAAAGGAGCCATCGATTGTGAGGACCACATCAATCTTTTTGAGCAAAGCCTGAAGAGCCACAATCAGCTCTGTCTTACTACCGAAAATGTTCAGACATCAAACATTTTATTTCAAGTAGGCAATTTGTGAGTGAGGGGGAAGAGAGGTTAGTGCTGGGTTTACTGTGCACATAGAGCTGAGTGTCATTTGCATAGCTGTGAAAGATGAGTCCGTGTTCACAAATTATTTGTCCCAGAGAAAGCATAAAGATGAACAGGATTGGCCCCTGGACTGAGCCTTGTGGTACAGGACATATAAAAGGCTGCCAAGAGGTCAAGAAGGATGAGTAAAGTTAGGCTGCCAGAGTCTGCTGCCAGGAAAAGATCATTGATGAACTTGACCAGAGCTGTTTCCGAGCTGTGTTTTGCTCGGAACCCAGAATGCATTGGTTGAAGGCTGGAGCTGGTCATAATAAGCTTCAACTTTCGATTGGGGAAAAAATCTGTAGAGGTCTGTATATCCCAAGAGGGAGGAATTATCCAGTGGACACAGCATTGGCTAATTGTGATGAATAGCCTTCTTAGATTAGTTTTGTCTTTATTGATGAGATCGGTGGAGTATTTGATTATGGCCTGATAAAGTGCATCCTTTTAATGTTTGATTTGATCCTCATAGCTCTCAACATGAATAGTGAGACTTTAAAAAAAAACTTTCTAAGTTATTGCCTTTTAGCCTTAACAGAATGAAGCTCAGAGGTTTACCAGGAAGCAGGTTGGGAGAATTACATGTTTTTTGACTTGAGGGTTGCGCCCACTTCCCGTGGCTATCTTTTTATGAAATTTTGCAGGTTGATAGAGATCTATTCCAAACGGAAACAAACTTTTAGGGTCCATATACCTATTCCTTAAGCGCCACCATTGGGTCGAAGTTGTAATTTTCAAACACTCTGAACTTGCCCAGATTGTCCTATGTACATGAACAAGGCAAAAACAATGCGCAACACAACTTTGTCATAGGCCATTTTCATTTTTGCCTACTAGATTGTCCAGATTGATTGATTGTAAACATAAGAAAGTCTGACTTATCAAAACACAACAGACATTATATCCCAACAACTTCCTGTGGCCTTTTTAAGGAAGTGGAGGCGTATTTCCAAAACAAAATGCACGATTGTCAAACTAGGTACACATCATTGGGAATACAAGAAGAGGACATTGCAAATTGGCCATATGAGACGCTATACCAGAAAATCACTTGAAACTTTCACTACTCCTGAACGCAAACATGTATTGCAACTTGGTGAGTGTAATGTCGGGGGCCATTCTGTCGTAATGGGTTCTGCTGCTTGGACCCCGGAACCACTGCTTGAGGCTTTATTTTCACTTGTTTTTACATTTCAATAATCACGATTTGTTTAAAACATTGTTTATTCTTTTGGTGTAGATTGTTGTTTATTTTATTTATAGTCTATAATAGTCAGTTTGCCAAAACAATGCTGTTACTTTGTTAATTTGTTAATATATTTGTTACTGTAATTTTAAGGGTATATGCAGGAATCCTGAAGTTAAATTCAAAACTTTAAGACCTTTTTAAATACCCTTTCAATATATTTTAAGACTTAAACGCCACCTTGAGCTGTAAACGATTACACCTGTGACACACCTTTACCTTACTACTTACTATACTAGTTACTTTACAATGATTGAAACTGCAAAACTAAAAAGTATTAGTTTGCGATAACCTCTATAGATCATTTAATACTCATTACTCTAGTAGTTTAGTCACTGTGCAATGACTAAATTTGAGATTTATTCCCTTTCTCTTGCTATTTTCTCCTCTAGTCTCTCTCCTTGGAAAAACCTGCTCTCTCCTTTTCTAACGCTTGTCTGTCTCACTATTTTCCCTTCTGTCTCTCCGAAATATTTTTTTTAATTATAAAAACCTTTTCAATTACATCTCCATGGAGACTGTATAATTTAGAAACGTGTCAGCAGCAACAACTGACACTACCATAATTTGATAATAGCATGATTAGTGTTTATGGAAAACTGGTGTTTATATTAGTTTTCCCACAATCATCAAATCTATTTAAACTGACATACATTTGAAATGCATTATTTTATTATACTTGAGTAAGATTTACAATATATTTTAAAGAGCAGATACTGCCAATAAATACCAGCTCTTCTATCTATTTTTCCTCTCTCTCTCCATCTCGTTCTCTTTTTCACTGTCGCTCGCCTCTCTATCCCAGTGAAGAAACACTGTTGGCTAGCTTAGAGTTAGCCTGCTAACATATTATGTCTCTCGCCAAAACGCAACCTAACTTCAGTGCATTATTTAGACCCTTTCCCACATGCTAGTATAACCAAGCCTGATTCATGATACCACAATGGATTCCGTGTAGTTTCATATGACGTCATTACCTTTGCGCCAGCACCCGCGCAAGTTGTCGGCTAATCAATTGATGGGTCTGTCTGAATGTGGGGAGAGAATGGGAAAACTCAATAGAAAAACACTAATGGTAGTGCGTTGGTCAATCTGACAGGGACAGCTGTGTGGGTTAGCATGCATGAGAAATGTTAGACCTTTTCGTATGACGTCACATTTTGCAGGATTCTGTAACCTAACTAGCCCACACAGAAGAATCCCACAAGCACCACGCAATATTAATACATTTAGCAAACTTTTAGCATACAAACTCTTTGGACAAATAGTCCAGATTAATTGAAAATGTTGGCCAAAAAATTAATACCTTGTAAAATGAGAAATTAAGCCTTCTTAATACTTTAAGGGTCTTAATTTTCACTAAATTGATTTATTACCTTATAATACTTTTTAAGACCCCGCGGACAGCACCCTGAATTTATATACCGTAAACATGAAAAAAATAAAATTATGTTAATTCTGTTCTTAATTTGTTTTTGTTATAAAATTATAAAAAGCATCGATAACAATACTGTTAAAGTACCGGACTGATAAGGAGTATCGTTAAAAATAGTTGTGCCATTAAAACATTAACAACGTTAAGGAGTGGACAGTACAAATGCCTGTGCAGGGCCCGGAAGCCAATGCTAGTCAGTCCGGCACCAGATTAGAGCCATGTCCAAGTACAGGAATGGGACAGTGATCCAGTAGAGTAAATCCAAAGAAAACCAGCAGACAGCCGTATAATCCACACTCAGAAAGTTGAGCAATAGAGGATATCCAATTGCCAAATGTAGCCAACGCATTCAGACAAGCCTAGGCAGAATCCGAGCTAACAACAGGTGCTTATGTTTTTGTTTGTTTTTTAAAATGATCAGATAAATCCAATCATCAATCAAAACAATTGAACAATCCAAAAACTCAATTTGGGTAGCTTAAGCAAAATAAACTGTAAAATAAATGGGGTGCAAATAACAAGAACTGACAAACCAATTGCATGGAGGAGAAGTGGCAGCCAAACTGTGCCACTGAGACAGGAAAACAAACAAATTCTCAAGTTACTTGTCCTAGCCTATTGGGTGATGACCAGAACTGCACCCTCCTACCTACAGTCGATGCTCAGACCCTGCACCCCGTTCCGACCACTGCGTCTGCCGCCGGATGCCGCCTTGTTGCCCCCTCACTCTGTGGAAAGGGCAGCCTGGCACCCCGGTCACAATTTATCTCTGTCCTTGTCTCTCAGTGGTGGAATGACCTCCCCACGAACATTAGGACCACAATGTCTTTGTCCACTTTCCGTCAAAACGTAAAGAGACACACTTGTTTCGACTCCATTTCGGTTCTTAAATGGAACATGTTATATCTGCCTTGCACTTATTTTTGGTATACTATGTAAGTAATTGTTTGTACGAAGAAATTGTTTGTATTAGGTTTGCGATGGTCCTGTTTTGTATTCTAGTGTTTAATATAGCACTTGCATAGCTCTTATCTAGGTGATTAGGTCAGGGATGCAGTGTTTTTGTTGTGTTTTTTTTTTTTACTTCTCGATGAAAGCACAATTTTTGTTTTGGGATAAAAGCATCTGCTGAATTATTGTAATGTAACGTAATCTCGCAGACAGTGATAAAGAAGAGGCCAAGGCTATTTGAGGCAAAAGTTAGAAAGAAGCACAAGTAAAAAAAATGAATATGGAGAAGTGAAATAAAGTATGGAGAAAAGTGGAATATATATAGTTATTAATTGTCAATGATTACATTATGAACATTTTAAGATATAATTTCTTAATCTTTATTATAAAATTGTGAAAATGGATGGATGCCAGCTGCTGACAATCTTTCTACTATACAGATAACTTCTAATCTCTAATCCTAAAGTAGGAGGGAGGGATGAGGGTACCAAATGAGCTAGAACCGCCACGGTTTTAATTTACCCGAGGTTGAAAGCGCTACTGTAAACTGATTTTTGTTTAAGGTGTCAGCTTAATAACCAAGGCAATACAACAAAGTAAAAAAGAAAACGTTTCATAAAATCCTATTCTTTGGTGGTAAAATACTTAAGGTACCATAACCTCTGTTGTAGAATCATGCTAGCTCACCTCAAAAGGTCCTTCCTGTTGATGATAGTCTTCATGTAATCTGAAAGTTTCTTCTGCATCAAAGCCAATCGCAGCCAAGCCCGTCCTCTTCCTATAGGTGTTCTATATCAAAACAGAGGATTTTAGACAACGGTTCTTCGAACTTTGTTAGGTCAAGGATCCCCTAAAACAGAATTAACCCAAAGCAGGAAGCTCCACTTTTAAATAGCACAACTACCTATAATTAAGTTGATTAATTTTTTGTGTGTGAAAAGCATATTCTCATTGCAAGGGAACCATAACATTTGCGTGTAGCTAGCTGTTTAGACCCAGGCAATGTTGGTTGGTTAAAAAATTATTCTTATTGTTAGATAAATGTTTGAGCAAATTAGCTATTTTTCGTGATTGTGATTTTTCTAGCCTCGGGACATAAAGCGAGACAATAATACATTCATTATTAATTAATTAGCCACTAAAAGATTATTTAAATAGGTGAGTGTTCTTGTCCATTGACAGATCATGGACAAGAGAAAGAGCAAGACAACACAATTCTTAAATAAAAGAGCCTGATACCAGGAAGATGAGTAAGTATCCCGGTAAACACATTAAACCAAATAATAGATTTATTTCTCGCTTACTGTGATTACACTGAGCAGAATGCATAGGAATGAAAGACAGTTCAACATTTGTATCGATTTCTCACTTTTTCTTTGATGGTCTGAAAAGATAGCTAGACATATCTGTCACTTTTCAGAACTAAAGATTGTGAGGAGGGTCTGAAAAATCTCAAAATGTAGCAGAAAAGACTAAATTGACAACACAAATTTTTCTTAGGTTTTATGTCCTTGTTGTTGGTGGGGGTATACGTAGTTGCCTTAGGCCACTTCTGATAGGTGAACGTGATTGGTACATGAACAGCACTGCACTTCTGATTGGTGAGCGTGACAGTCACATGAGGACGGTATGCATTTGTAAAGCCATTGACCGTTCAAACACAGGGTTAGATGAGCAATCTTGAATCGCACCCTTTGCAATATTCTAATCGCATAAGCGTTTAGCCCTTGATGGATTACAAGTTTTAAAGATATTCCCTCAATTGGCGTTTTGCACTGGAAGAGAGAGGGTACGAATTCTTCATTTTTTAAAAATATATACAGTACTGTGCATAAGTTTTAGGCAGGGGATGCTATTTTGAAGGCAAAGGGTGGTCACACCAAATGTTGATTTGATACAGATTTGCTTTTCCCTCACTTTGTAATTTATGAATTGATACAAATTTTTTTTTTTTACATTTATCCTTTTATGGGTTTTTTTCTTCTAACTTTAAAGACATCACACCTGCCTAAAACTTTTGCACAGTACTGTATATTTTTAGAACAAAAGCCTTTTTGGACCCTACATGTGAATTTAAAAAACACCCACTACTTTGAACCAAGATGGCAATGTGAGATTTTTTGATGGTGAGCGTTGTTTGTTGCTCTGAGGGACACCGAATATTTATAATTATTTTAATAATGTAATAGTTAATGTTTTAATCTCAATTCTGAAGAAGTGAACCCCAATGTAACGAGAATAAATGATTGTATGAAACAAAGCGACACAGCTGGGTTTAAATGCAAAGATATTCTATTTACTAATCTAAAGAAAGCATGATAATTACAGTATTATTAAGAATGACTAAATGATAACATTGATAAACTAAAGTGGTTAGTAGGCATTTAACGCTTTGGTTAGAATCTAAACACACAGTATAGCAGTTAAAATATTGACCAGATTACTCAAAACACAACACAGCATAGGCTACTATCATGAACGCTCAATGTTCGAAAAGCATGAGTTTACGTTACTGTAAGAAGATAGCTGTGGCAATGAATACATTTGGTCCTATTGGCCTGGTTTGCGGCTGGACCAAAGTGGAGATGCTAAGATAATAATTAGCAAGGCAACAATATTATAATCACAACGTAATTACAGAATTTGCATTTTGGATTGGTATTAGGTAAGCTGTGTAGACATTTAGATAAACCTGCAAAGGCGTTTGACTAGAGACTTACAAAAAAAATAACCACAATGACGAGCACAAAGGGAGAGAAAGAGTTAAGACAGAATAAATTCTTCATAAAGCTTTTTACATCGCCGAGTTAGTGTACGCTGGAGCTCTCCATAGCTCTACATCAAAGAAGGTTATTCACCTGCACTTGGGCTAATTGTAAGACACTACACTGAATGTGAGTTAGATTGTATTTGTTTAACGTTAAAAAGAATTGTGGTGACTTGAACTGGATAGTGGCTGTTGACATGTGTCAAGTGATTCCATAAGGCATTCAACAGCGGCAAAGTTTTTTTAGTTTTTCCAGGCCCCATAAATGATAGCTCACTGATAATACTGCAAAGATCATTAGGTTAGGACTTCTCACGCTATACCATGCTTAGTCAGACCTAGTGGGAGTACCGTCAACAAGGATTTCATTGTGCCGTGTTTATACTGCTGCTTACTGCATGTGAATTCTATTTGTCCAAGTGGACGTTATCTAGCTGAAGTGTGCTTAGCTAACTATTATCCCCTTAAAGGCACCATAAATAATTGCTTGCTGCAAAACGAACTCCTTTATGTCACCATAGCGCGATTGAAATGGCGAAATCTAACTCGACAAAGTAGTGTCAGAATGAACAGACCAGTTATTTTTTATTTGATGACGTTGCGTGAAAAATAAGTTTTGAACGAATCGTGAGCGTTTTCTACCTCCATCATCTAAATCAGCCTTTCTCAAACTTTTTTGTCCTGGGGCCCAGTAAAGTCAGAATTTGGGTTTACACGACCCACCACAACCCCTGAAGTCCGTCAAGATAGATTTTCCGCCATTTTGAATTTTGTGAAACAAAATGTGACAAAGTGTGACAAATGTGACAAAGTAGTGTCAGAATGAACAGACCAGTTATTTTTTATTTGATGACGTTGCGTGAAAAATAAGTTTTGAACGAATCGTGAGCGTTTTCTACCTCCATCATCTAAATCAGCCTTTCTCAAACTTTTTTGTCCTGGGGCCCAGTAAAGTCAGAATTTGGGTTTACACGACCCACCACAACCCCTGAAGTCCGTCAAGATAGATTTTCCGCCATTTTGAATTTTGTGAAAAACACTTAAATGAATAGAACTTTTGATCGGTTTGTCCAATCTGCACCAAACTTGGTATGTAGCATCAATGGACCATGATATTCAAATGGTGTATAAACCAGACCTACCGGCCAAAGCACGTGACCGCTATAAGCCAATGAAAATCGGAGGGGTGTGTCTTATCACATACATGATTATAACTCCGTGACATTCTGTCCAATCCTCATGAAACTTGATACACTGCCTTTAGAGGCATCATTGATCGTGTGTGCGAACCAATTTACACATCTGCCTTTAGGGGGCGCTATAAATGCCACATATTTATCTCTCTCGATGTGAATGACCAAATTGCATAAAAGTTTACACATATGCTCTAGGGCAGAATCAAAGTCAAGCATTAAAAGAAGATTGTGATTGGACCAAAGGTTGGCCTTGTGGGCGTGGCTTATCACGTAAATGCCTATAAATCAGTCAAACTCAGTCCAATCCACATGAGATTCCTTACACTGCTTCTTGATGCTTATCTGGTCACCTCCGCAAATCAATGTCCACATCTGCTTTTAGGGGGCGCTATAGAGGCCACATATTTATCTCTCTCGATGTGAATGACCAAATTGCATGAAAGTTTACACATATGCTCTAGGGCAGAATCAAAGTCAAGCATTAAAAGAAGATTGTGATTGACCAAAGGTTGGCCTTGTGGGCGTGGCTTATCACGTAAATGCCTATAAATCAGTCAAACTCAGTCCAATCCACATGAGATTCCTTACACTGCTTCTTGATGCTTATCTGGTCACCTCCGCAAATCAATGTCCACATCTGCTTTTAGGGGGCGCTATAGAGGCCACATATTGATCTTCATGGATGAGGCAATGCCAAAATAGTCAGCATTGGCATTGTTGGACACTTGAAACTTTGCGTACTGTTTGGTACCAGTACCAGCTACTCCCAGACCAAATATGACCACGGTGGACCTCATGGTGGTGCTATAATAGCTTATCCAATTTGCAGACTATGAAAGGTCACATCTCCAATACAATTTTATCTAGAGTTACCAAACTCAGTTCCTAGGTCCATCTCTCTGTGATGAACAAAAAAGCCTTTCGGACCACTAAAGTCTGCCATTTAGAATTGTTTTGAAAAATACATAAACCTATAGATCTTTTTATCTGTATGGCCAATCTGCACCAAATTTTAAATGTAGCATCAATGCACAATGATATGTAAATGGTGTATAAAGACCTTTCAACTTGATTCATAATTTCAATTTCACATATATTACAGGATACATGCAAGAGAAAACGGTTCACCAAGATTTAAAATGTGAGAGGGCATGTCTAATGGGCGGGCCTATGTGATACAAATATTTTCAATATGTGGTAAGTTTTTTATAGGTTACAGTGTTAGTTTTATCCTGCTCTTAATATTGGACATAGACTATAAAAGGGTTTCATAACAACGGTAAGTCTAGTTATTAGATTGTTAATATATTTGCATTGGCAGAGAAATGTACGTTAGAATTCGCTAGCTTGCTAGCTCTGGTTTTTTGTAATGTCCTGATATGACTGTAACGTTAAAGATTTAACTATTTATATAAATGGCACGTCTAGTATTATTCTGGTACTGCTGTGCTTGCTCCTTACATAAGGTTATGTCTGCAGTCTGAGATATTGACGTTTATATGCTGATTTGCCCATCGCGTTAGCTTTAGCGATAGCATTAGCTATTTAACCAGCTGTCTATTGGACGTGGGCATTAGCTGGCTATTTAGCGCTATGATTGCCTTGTATCCTCACGTCGTCAGGACGGTAACATTAAAGAGTAAGCTATTTATACATTTAAATTGAATGTAACATAATTAACAGTGCCTATCACTGCTTGACAAACTAATTGATTAGAAAGTTAAAATCTCAACCGATGCACGCGCATCCTCATTGTTCACAACAAAAACTGGTAATATCAAAGCGTTCTACCATTCCACTCCTATGGTGCTGCAAATAACAAGGTACTAATTACTTTAATTCTTCTAGTAAACACAACAACCTAGTTCCGTGGCGAGTGGCAATGAACTCTAACTATTTTGTTTCAAAAGTATCGTGATATAGTTTGTGCTCTCGTATTAAAGATGATGATGATGTTAGCAAACATTGTTGGCTAACTACACAATGACACACAACGAAACGCGTGACTTTTCTGGAAAGGAATGAAAAGCAAACAACTTATACTTTAATTCGGATACTAAAACCCATCTTCACATAACGTTTGTTGACGTAAGCATAGTTTTGGTTGTAAACCGCGGTGAAGTCAGTTTGATAAACCACCTCATTTGGCACTTTTTCAAGTAAATCATTTTAATAGCTCCCTACATACAAAACAGTTTGCTTAACATATCATTTGATCCTGAAGTAAAACATGATGTAGACAATGTTTCACAGTATTTTAAATGCTGTGGACTGCTTTTACACAATGGTGGCAGTTCGGTTTGACATTGATACAAACGTTGCCTCTGTTAAGGGGCCATGGTTAAACTACATACCACCTTGCAATAAAAAAAAAACATAACCTCTTTATTATTGCTAATAAATGAAAATTAAACTAATATACACATTTCTGAGAAATTGTTAATATTACTATTGTTTTCAAACTTGCCCTTCCAACTTTAATGATAATATTGAAATATCTAATTTAGGTCAATGTAACCTGTGTTTGATGATTGAGAGCTCCAACACAGTATTTTGGCTCCTTAACTTTAATCAATGTTGAATGCCAGAGATTTAATTTGATTATTTTTTACAAAATGGGTGAAATTTGTTGACGGCAAATGTCACATTGACCAAAACCTGTTTAGGGATTGTGGTTAAACTACACACCTTGTCATTTTAAAATGCACATTTAGGGCAGGGCTGTACACCTACTGTTTTAGGTGGTAGCAGCTGTGCTAGCGAGCTAAAGCAAAACATTTAAAGCAACGCACGCAGAAATTGCGTCCATGTAACCATGGAAACTTGCTCTCCCCCTCACTCCTGCCTGGCTGCCTAAACTGGCTAGCAATCACAATCGTAGTGCACACAGTATTTAGAGGAGAGATCGCCGCCTTCACGAGTTCTCAACTCCCAGTGCCTCCTCTCCATTCATTCCCTATGTAAATAGTTGAACTTTTGCTTAAACGCGGTGCTCGTTAATGTAACTTTTTTTTAGAGACTCTAAACCTATTTTGACTTGTGGTCTGCGGACCAGCAGTTACCTCGTTGCGGACCGGTGCTGGTCCGCGGACCAGGGTTTGAAAAACGCTGATCTAAATGGCAAATGCCATTGTGGTAATGCCATTATTGCCATGGAAGGGAGGTAAAGCTAGAAAGCCCCCACCTGAACACTGGCTATTTTCAGTATGGTTCACATGTCCTCCATTCAATGTTCTACCCGAAGAAAGGGCTGTGATGAAATTAACCACGTCTTTACATAGGGCTGAACACAACCTGCAGTTACGGGAAAACTGGGTGCAACGTAGGTCTGGTATATGTCGGCTTATTTAGATCTCCAAAACCAAACCATGATGAAACGTATGTCAATCTCATGATCATCTCGAGTTTCCGGATTCCACTACAAACATTTGTTTTTTTGTTAGAGCAAAGCACATCGAGACAGCACTAAGGAAGTCGGAGTGTCTGTTTTGATTTCGTCGCGCAAAATGTGCAAACCATACGTAAGTATGTGTAAAAAATATTCTGTATTTTTACGTACTGTTTAATACCCTTTTGATCAGTAAAATTAGCGTTAAAACACCGGCAATATTGGAATTTTTGGAAATATATTGGCTCAGCAGCCAACCAAAATTTTCTGTAGCACGTCTCTATTTTTTCAATTAGCTAGCTAGTTGCCATGTACTTTGGCTGGTGACACAACTAACCTAGGATTCAATTATTCTTCGTTGGAACGACCCAAAAAAGATCTCTAGCCAACGAGATACCTTTTAGATGGATATGATGGATTTAATGTTAGATCAGTTTGGTAAAACTCAAGGCCAGTGGTTGGGGACCACTGCAATAAGCATAACTTATGCCTTAATAAACTGGTCCTCGGTGCAAGGGAGCCCTGCTGTCTGTTTATAGCTTTGACTTTAAGCCAACTAGAAGGTTTTTTTATGAACTTTGAGTCTTGGAATCTTGTTTAAACTTAAATTGGGGCTAGTGATCTTATTTGCCATGCAACCGACCACGCAAAAGTTTTTTGGCATGGTTGCAATTTTAGGAAAGTGAAGTTTTGTTTTCCCCCATGGTGTGGGCATGGCCTAAATACGCTTTGTCTATGGCTTCAGAATTTTATGAAATGGCATGAAGTCTACAAAAGTCTGCGGAGTCCGCCGCAATAAACTCAAATGAACGGTCATCAGCTCCATCCACTTTGCTCAACTGGAACAAGTTAGGACGTCAATCAGCCAAGCAAAGGTTGTCACGAACATTGACGTTCAAATAATAAACAGCAGCACAAGTACAGCATTTTCTCCCCAGGCAGAGTGACGAACAGGGCGAGGATATAGATTAGGCGATGTTACAAGAGAACAAGATAGTCGATTTAACTAGCTAGACAGCTTTTGCTCTTTCAATTAACATGCGCAATTTGTTATCTATAGATGTTTATGGCCAACTGATTCATAATCGGGAAATAATGTAACGTGCGGTAACGTTACTTCAATAAACGTAGCCTAGAATGTTTATATAACTTATGCGACGCATTAAAACATTCCAGATTGCATTTTCAGAAGAGTGTGTTAAAATATTGCTCCAAGATTAGAAGACTAAAATGCGTAATGACGATGATGAGGAAGATGTCGGGTTACGTTACTTTGTTTTTAATAGGGTCGGGAGGGGCTCAATGACAGGTTCTGCTCTATGCCCTGAAGTTTTCTATTGAAAGAAATGCCTTTTACTTCTCAATGACAGGTCCTGCTCTATGCCCCGAAGATTTTTATTGAAAGAAATGCATTCTAGTGTAACATTAGTGGTGGCTCCTACAATATTCTAACTGGTTGCGTGATCAAATATTTTCGATGTGAGAGTAATCTAAAGAAAAAACAAACCAAATACACAATACATAGGGACAGATATAGCTCAATCACCATCCGTAACATACGCATTCACAAATGTAACCTGTTAAACAATAGACAGTCAGGAGAGGTTCTGCTCTGAGCATGTTACTGAGCATCGACAGGCCACCTCTGGGCGAGTTTCCTTATGACAGATCCTTAGAGCTTTTTATTTTTATTTTAAAAAATTTTTTAAACATGAAAAGTTAGGCTAAGTTAAGCCAGGCTGCAAACTTTACCACTGAGGCAAATATACAGTGTACGTGGTAGTGGGTCAGAGGCCTTATGAATGATTTAATGGATGTTAATAAATGTATTTTATGTTTGTTTTGCAGCCAGGTGCCATTTTATTTCAGATTTGTCAATAACCTATTAATATTAAATAAGCAACGTGCACACCCAGGTACAATGATCCCCCACCTCCGTTGCTTGTTGTTTCTTCATTTATTTATTTATTTTTGCTTGAAGGCTATGCCACTGTTATGTTTTAAAAAAGGAGCATTCCATTCCAGTGACCAAAGGTCTTCTTGGTTAATGTTTTTGAACGAATCTTTAAAATGACTCTGGAGTAGTCTCAGAGTGATTCGTTCATTTTGGTCACGCATGCGCAACAACAGTTGTGTTCGAGTCATTCGTTAATTTTGTTCAGCATAGGTTTAGTATAGGAAACAGAAATGTATAGTTCACCCCTCGACTGGGTCTTCGGGTTTGAGTTATTTGTTAAATTTTCACGTGATAAATAGGCTCGGCATAGAAAATAGAAATATAGGCTCGGCATAGAAAGGAGAAATGTTTAGTTTGCCATGGTTATGTAGTTACGATGACGCCAAAGTTATGATTGACTCACTATGATAATTAAGTCCCCTAAAAGCAGTCGCAATTCTTCACTGTACTTTACTGTAAAAAAAACTTTACTGAAACGCGATATATTGTATTTACTCAAAAAATCTTGATTTTGATGTAACCATTGATTGATATAACTTTAAGATGTAGCCTCCATCCATCCATCCATCCATTTTCCGCCGCTTATCAGGGGCCGGGTCGCGGTGTCAGCAGGCTCAGCAAGGTATTCCAGCCGTCCCTATCCCCAGCAACGCTTTCCAGATCCTCCTGGAGGATCTCGAGGCGTTCCCAGGCCAGACGAGATATATAATCTCGCCAGCGTGCTCTGGGTCTACCCCGGGGTCTCCTACCAGTAGTGCGTGCCCGGAAAACCTCCAACAGGAGGTGCCCAGGAGGCATCCTAATTAGATGCCCGTACCACCTCATCTGGCTCCTTTCGACGCGAAGAAGCAGCGGCTCTACTCCGAGCTCCCTTCCGGATGACCGAGCTCTTTACCCTATCCCAAAGGCTGAGCCCAGCCACCCTACGGGTGTAGCCTAAGATGTAGCCTATTTATTTATTATCAGGTTGTTCTTGTTAACTTCTTGCACTTACATGCAATAACATGCTACGTACACACCCTTAAACACTCTACTAAATAAAATGTTAAATACAAATAAATAAGTAAAATCACACCATACAGCCAAATAACAATCACACTCGCTAAGCCAAGCAGAGTAGCAGTCACGTGAAAAGCGAGTGAAAGACAGGACAGGACAGTCACGTGAAAAGTGAGGGAAGGACAAAAAAGACAGGACAGGATACAAATATTCTGCTAAAAAGTAGTGTTAATTTTGTGAACGAAAATTTCGACTAAAAGTATTCTTTGACGACCCTTTTTTCACGACTAAATTGTAACGACAACGTAAATGAAAGAAATGTTGACAAAAATGAAGACGAAATCTTAGTTCATTATGCCGTGACCAAGGTTGTAGTGCTATTTTATTAAGTATGGAGCGCACCAGTAATGCCGCGCCCCGGCACCGGGACAACATCACATTGTGTGAAGTGAACTGCAACAAGTATGAATTCAGTTAGAATAACCAAACTACAGCTTCTTGCTGTCAGATTTAAAGGCTATATGGGTGGCTCATAAAGACTGCCAAAGCCAATCTGGCTCGACTGATTTTGCCTGGGCAACTCTGCCTGGGCGTTTGTGGCTGAGGAATGGGAAAGCCAATATTTGACCATGTGCCCACGGAGGACAACGTGCTCATACAATATAGTGGCAAACCATAACGCACTCATAATAATGCAACACAGTTAAAGTAGGCCGACTGCTGTATTTTATAACTATCATAGGCTACTTGTTTTACGTAACGACCACGGAGGACAACGTAACTATGTTCAAATAGCAGCAATTATGAACTATATTAGCAAACAATGAGGCACAGCTATGGATATGGCGAGTGTTAGAAATGAGTTAAAGTATTGACAATCCCGAACATTTAAACACAAGCCTTGGTTACGTTAGCCATGCCAATACGGTTTTTGATTCATGTTTCTATTACTAATGTAACCAACCACGCTGTTAGATCATCATTGATTGTATTATTATTATTAGACTACAAGTTTAGGGAAGCCTTCTAGGCTACGTACATACAGTGCCTTGCAAAAGTATTCACCCCCCTCGGCATTTTTCATGTTTTGTTGCCTCACAACCTGGAATTAGAATGGATTGTTTGAAGGTTTGCATCATTTCATCCAGAGAACATGCCTACAACTTTGAAGATGTGATTTTTTTTATTGTGAAGCAAACAACAAATAGGACAAAATAACATAAAACTTCAGCGTGCATAAATATTCACCCCCTTAAGGTCAGTACTTTGTAGAGCCGCCTTTTGCGGCAATTACAGCTGCAAGTCGCTTTGGATAAGTCTCTATGAGCTTGCCACATCTTGCCACTGGGATGTTTTTGATATCTTTATATTTTAACTAACATTGCAGTCATTTCTGGTAGGACACTGAACGTTTTTGATATCTTTATAACACATATCCCCAGATTCAGTACAGTTGAGGCTAATCAAGTGTGACACTCAAACCACATTTCTGGACTGTAGAATATGGCATAATAACCATAATAAACCAAAAAAACAAAAAACGGCCATTGAATTTCTTCAGTTTTATTAGCAAAACACAGCAAAAAAGCATGCAAGTACTCTTAGATTCAGTTATGATGTAGCCACTGGTGTATGGAATCACACTGAAGTGTCTGGGACCTTATAAGATCACTTTCCACTGAACTATTTACATTAGAGTGACCATTGTTCATACTCGTTTTGTACAGTCAAAATGTTCTACCATCCTGAAAAATGAAATCTTGTGGTCTAGAGGTCCCTAACTGTGATACTTGGCAGTTTGTGTAAAGTGGGGGTCCTTACACTGCCATGTAGTGTATTTATTGCACAGTTTTCACTTCCTGTGGCCTTCTGGTGCCCTATCTGAATGTACGTTGGCTGGAACAATGGCCACAGGAGTGTGTCCATATTGCCTCTCTGCTGTGGTGTTATCCAGTTGCACCCCACACAGTTCAGTAGTGAGCAGCTCAACAAAGACCTGATGTGACATGTTGTTCTTGCACATACTTCTTTGTGGAGGATGAATGAATTGGTGACAGCAATGTCCAGAAAGTGGAAAGACGTAGGCGATTGTTGGGCTAAAAGACAAGAGCAGGGGCAGAGAGGTGCCTGCTGGTCTGTGCTGGAGGGTGCTTGCTGATTTACAGGGATGGCAGGCTTTGTTGCACTCTGTTGATCTTCAACACTAATAAAAAATAAAATAAAGAAATCAAAAATAAAAGAAATGTGTTACAACAATAACAGTAATAGCAATTCAGTTACAACATTTGTGATGAAATAAAACTTCATGCAGAGAACATGAACACAGACCCACTTTTTCAGGCATGATTTGCATTTTACAACCCACCCCCATTCAGCCTACATTTCACATTCTACCCTCTACACCCGACACCTTTGCAACCTCCCCCCACATTTACATTAGAATCAAGTTACAATGTTGGCTATCACAAAACATCAATTGCATATTATAATTCAAACGAAATTGCAAACAAGTATCATTTGGAAAATTATAACGAGTTACCATGGCTATTTCTCAATATCATGGACTATTGTGATATTGAGATAATAAAATTATCCCAGGTAACTGTGCTAAGTCGCGCCAGGATGCGCACTAGGCTACACTTACTTTCAACATACCATCGGCAAACAATAACAGGCTAACATTCCTTTCAATAAAACATTGGCAATTAGTCACGTGCATCCAAATATTATTACAATTTGAAACTACTTACTTGTCCTCAAATGGATCTATTCCTTTTCTAAAATTGTCAACATCTTGGGATTATTGGCTTGAGCGGCTGTATGAAAACGACGCGCTGTCCTCTCTCCTCACTTTGAAATATCCTCTCAATAGCTTCTTATCGAGTAAGTGTATCTTCTTCTAGACATAGTGGCTGGTAAAAGTAAAAAATACAGTTTTGTTGCGTCTCTTATCCGCTGTATGATCCAATATGACATGATGCCAATGGAAAGGGTTTATCTTCATTGACATGCAGGCTGTGTCGACGGTCGAATGATTATCGTCGCAATTCTTTGGAGTAAACACTGGGAACTTTAAATCACGTGACCTAAACTATCTAATGATGTCATAAAACCCCGCGAAAATATCACTAGATCAATGGTTTATGTTGGTAAGCGAGGGGCAACGCAACCTATGATAGGCTACGTGCAAGCAACATTCCCTACATTTGTAGATCTGTGGAAAAGTATGCGAACAACTTACATCGACCGAAATGGTCTTCAATTAAAGCTACAGGCCTCTAGTTTAAAACAAAAAAAAGATATTGTCTCTAAATAAAATAGTTCGTTTTTTATTCAAGATTTTGTAGCGGATGACTGATGAGCGCGCCGGCGCGTCGCTCGGTCTCAGAGGGTTAATGCCCTCGTTGCCTGGTCTGTGAGTTTTGGTGTGCGGCCCTCTCTTGGCAGGTTTGTTGTGGTACCATGTTCTTTCCATTTGAAGATAATGGATTTGATGGTGCTCCGGGGGATCATCAAAGATTTGGATATTTTTTTATAACCCAACCCTGACTAGTACTTCTCAACAACTTTGTCCCTGACTTGTTTGGAGAGCTCCTTGGTCTTCATGGTGTGATGCCTCTTGCTTAGTGGTGTTGCAGCCTCTGGGACCTTTCAGAAAAGGTGTGTTTATACTGACAGATCATGTGACACTTAGATTACACACAGGTGGACTTCATTTTACTAATTATGTTACTTCTGAAGGTAATTGGTTGCACCAGAACTTTTGAGGGGCTTCATAGCAAAGGGGTGAATACATATGCACATGCCAATTTCCAGATTTTTATTTTTAAAAATAATTTTTTATATATATTTTTTTCTCATTTCACTTCACCAACTTAAGACTATTTTGTGCAGATCCATCACATAAAATTCAGATAAAAAACACATTTAAATTACAGGTTGTAATGTAACAAAAATAAGTAACTAGCCAAGGGGGGTGAATACTTTTGCAAGGCACTGTATCCGCCGTCTATGGCTGTCAGTCTTTTCTGACCTCAGATTATCCAGGTTGGCCGAGAGACATTTTTTGTGTCGCAATCTGTATCACAAGCGAGAGGCACGTTCACTATGGAAGCCCATAAGGGACTTTATTCAAATTAAAATGTAAACTTGAAAATGCAAATGCAATTCAACAATAGCATTATCACTTTCCACATTTGTATGTGTTATTTGAGACAAAATGTAAATGAAAATGCAATAATCCCATTTGCATTTCCAAATGCTTCAATGGGCATTCTGTGTCAATATTAAAATTCAAATGCAAAAGCTATTTGACATTACATTTTCAAAGTCCTACCCCGCCATACAACAGACAATATTCAAATGTTAATTCAAACTTGAAAATTAAAATGCAATATAAAAATGAATCCTCATTTTCCATTTGTGCAAGCATTATTTATGTCACAATTAAAATTAAAATGCAGTTGTCAAACAATTTGAAAATGAAAAGGAAATCGCATTTGCCATTGCATTTTCAAAGACTTCATCTTCAGCACTACGCTGTGCAGTGAACAATATTCAAATGCAATACACGAATCAGCGCTAGGAGTCTATTGCATTTGCATTTTCAAGTCACCACTCTTTGGGACAGAACATGAAAATTCAAATGCAATCTGTCAGTCCTCTCATCAAGGCGGGTCTTTAGTTAGGATGTCACTTCCTCGTTTAGTGACTTCATTTGACTCTTTGACCAACTCGTTGTTGGAGCTGCTATTTTGCAAGTCCTTAGTCATATTTTTGTGCTGAAAGTTCTATGTTTTTGCATTTATTAAAAGAAGTACATTTATTAAAAAGTCTCTCTAATTATTCACAATGACAGTGCTGAAACGAAGAGAAGCCGGACAGTCATAGCTGAACGCTTGCTGTGGGCTAATAGATTGGCCATTATTTTCAACTTTCACCTGCATGTTTACACAATATTAATTATCAGAATCAAACTGAATAAATAAACTTATAGCACAAAATGGGATATGGGTGATAATTAAATAGCTTTGTCCAATCTAAAGTGGTACAATCCTGCCTTCATATTAAAAGGTGCATTACAAACGCTGCAAATTTCTGGAAAAGGTTTTAATGTTTTCATAAACGTTCACACCTATAGTTTTAATAATGTTGTATTATAAATATGTGCCCATAGGTAGTGTTGCGCTTGTTTTGGGCAAATTTATTAAAGGTGAGGTTGCTCATTTGTCTTTCAAGAGTTAGCCACACTGAGTGTTCATCTCTGCGGCAATGGCATAGGCTTGGCTGGTGCGGGAGACACGTCCACGTCGGTGCCAGAAATGGAGTAGACCTACTCTGCAATACATACTTTTTCTGTCGCGAACATCTGTTAATGGCAAAATTAGGTTGCAGTCAAATAGTCCAAACTAAAGACCGCCTTGATGAGAAGACTGACGGATTGCATTTGAATTTTCATGTTCTGTCCCAAAGAGAGTGTGGTGACTTGAAAATGCAAAAGCAATAGACTCCTAGCGCTGATTCGCGTATTGCATTTGAATTTTGTCCACTCCAGAGCGTAGTACTGAAGATGAAGTTTTTGAAAATGCAATGGCAAATGAGATTTCTTTTTCATATTGTTTGACAACTGCATTTTAATTTTAATTGTAAAATAAATAATGCTTGCACAAATGGAAAATGAGAATACATTTTTAATACTGCATTTTAATTTTCAAGTTTGTATTAAAATTTGAATATTGTCCGCAGTATGGCGGGGTAGGACTTTGAAAATGTAATGTCAAACAGCTTTTGCATTTGAATTTTATTATTGACACAGAATGCCCATTGGAGCCTTTGAAAATGCAAATGGTTGATTGCATTTTCACTTAGGCCTACATTTTGTCTCAAATAACACATACCAATGTGGAAAGTGATAATGCTATTGTGGAATTGCATTTGCATTTTCAAGTTTACATTTTAATTTGAATAAAGTCCCTTATGGGCTTCCATACTCCGCTCCCCCTCCCACTACACCCCTGGCCGTGACGAATTAAGACGAAACGAAATAACTGGCTCTGTTCACGCGGACAACCTAGATCAAAGTTGCCGTCTCAAGGCATTTGTTGTTTTCCTTTTTAACCATTAATTTAATTGCATAATAAATTCGCCCTGCCTTCATGCATCTTTCTCATTTGATGATTATTTTCCCCTGCTCCAAGTCTGTATGTCCGCGCAATTTTGAGCAAAAGCCAGCCCAACAGTATAATTTGAACTATCTAACGTAACCTTGTGAGAGCTCCAAATACAGCTAAAACCCTGTCTGCCAAGGTAACGGTAAATATAAATTATATGATTGATTCGAGAACATTAGGAAAACTTAACGTTACGTGTAAGTGCCTGCTCTCGCTTTGAAAGCAGTGACACTCAGAGCGGTGCTAAATTCATCATTCAGTGTAGCCAGATTGCGCAAACTAGTTAGGGTTAACATGAGGGTTACGGTTAACATCAGTCACTGCATAGGGCGCTGCGCGTAGCCTACTGTTCAATTGGTTGCATGTGCATATAAACCAGAGCAATTTACAGTGCCTCCGGAAAGTATTCATACCCTTTCACTTTTTCCACATTTTATGATGTTACAGCCTAATTCTAAAATGAAAAAAAAAAAAAAAACTTCAACATTTACATACAATACCGCATAATGACAAAGTGAAAAAAGTATTTTAGAACTTTTTGCAAATGTATTAAAAATCAAAAAATAAAATATCACATGTACATAAGTATTCACACCCTTTGCTGTGACACTCAAAATTGAGCTCAGGGTCATCCCATATAAACAGGTGTGTGCCTTTCCAAATCATGTCCAATCAGTTGAATTTACCACAGGTGGACTCCAATCATATTGCAGAAACATCTCAAGGATGATCAGTGGAAACGGGATGCACCAGAGCTCAATTATTTGTTTTTGGACAATATTTGACTGTGTCGTAAATGGATTTCCAATAATAAATACATTTGCATAGAGGAAGCATATTTTGTACTCTCCCATGTTGATAAGTGTCGAAAACATGAATTTTTTTTGCATTTATGGTCAATTTTGATCAGATAAATTTGCGATTAACTATGGACACCCATGCGATTAATCGCGTAAAACATTTGTAATCGCTTGATAGCCCTAATATTTAGATTAATATGTTGCTATTCGCTATGCGTGTTTACCCGTCCGCTTTGGTTATGTATTTAGCAAACTTGAGCACGATCGGGTCAGATTCAAGGGGAGCTCGCTCGTTTGTCCGTTGCCCTGAAGAGAGCCACGTTTCTGTCACTGCAAGGTAACGAGCAAAACCTGGTGTGAAATTTCTAAGAGTTGGTTATTTTCACACATTGAAAGCGGAATGGATTCATTTGGAGATGTGACTGATCCATCCATCCACCAAATCAGTGTAAAACAAGCTAGCTAACTATAATATAGTAGTCTATCACAGCTGATGATCAGACAAAACTGGCATAGGCCAATTTTACAAATTTTATTTAATTTAATTTAATTTAATTTAATTTAATTTAATTTAATTTAATTTAATTTAATTTAATACAAAAACATGCAGGTTAATTGGTGACTCTAAATTGCCCGTAGGTGTGAATGAGCGTGCGTGAGTTGATGTCTGTCCCTATGTGTCGGCCCTGTGATAGACTGGCGACCTGTCCTGGGTGTACCCTGCCTCTGCTTCCCCTGTGTCCGCTGGGATAGGCTCCAGCCCCCCCGCGGCCCTGTACAGGATAAGCGGTAAAGCTAATGGATTAATTTAATTTAATTTAATTTAATTTAATTTAATTTATAACCAATACATAGGCTTGATAAACATTAGTGAAGTTGTCAAATAAATAAGGTTTAACCATTCTTCAATTACAAATGCTCACATCAGTCAGGAATTGGCGTGTTTTTTTCATTTTAAAGGGATAGTTTACCTTTTATTTTATATCATCTGCCAATGCAGTATTTTTCATAGTATTGTCATAGTATAGACATTTATTCCTCCTTTTTTAATGATGCAGGGTTTATGTTGAAGAGTCTCAGGTTAATTACAGGTGACGGCTACACCAATCACTGCTAGCTGTACAATAAGGCCTCCTCTTTTTGTTAGACGTGATCAGCACTGGTATGTTTTGTTGTTTTACTTACAAAACTCTCCTCAACAAACACCAACATACTTACAAAAGTATGGGTGAGGAGCCAAAATACAATAACAAATATCCAGTGCAGCATAGATTAAAATTACATTACCATATCATAGATTACATATCCATGACAGTCATTTCCAGAATTTTAAACTACAGCCATTTCTAGTACTGGGTTAGGTTCGCTCAATGAGCTATGGGAATTGTGGTGTAGTGAATCGACCTGACTAGCTTCTTGGTCCACCTGTGCCCACCACCGAAAGGTTCTAGAATCACCTCTGGTTCTCTGCTGCAGTTTATAATGGGTGAACTACAATGTTTTGTCTTGCATTATAAGACATCCTTTAACTACAGTTGCAGATTTACCTGAGGCCTGGTAGGTCTTTCACACTTGCAGTGATTTCTCCTGCTTCAGGGGTCAACTTCTCAACCAGCTCCAATGCTCCCCAAAATGACTTGTTCTGGCCAAGGAAGGTCTTCTTTACTAAAAATTAAATAAGGTAAAAAAAAAGAAAACCTTAGAGGATAGTTACATTTGGGAAACGTAAAATATATATACACAGTGCATCCGGAAAGTATTCATACCCCTTCACTTTTTCCACATTTTATGATGTTACAGCCTAATTCCAAAATGGATTAAATAAAAAAAAGTTGGACATTCTACATACAATACACCATAATGACAGTGAAAAAAGTTTAGAATTTTTTGCAAATTCATTAAAAATACAAAAATAAAATATCACATGTACATAAGTATTCACACCCTTTGCTGTGACACTCAAAATTGAGCTCGGGGTCATCCCGTTTCCACTGATCATCCTTGAGATGTTTCTACAACTTGATTGGAGTCCACCTGTGGTAAATTCAATTGATTGGACATGATTTGGAAAGGCACACACCTGTTTATATAAGGTCCCACAGTTGACAGTGCATGTCAGAGCAAAAACCAAGCCATGAGGTCGAAGGAATTGTCCGTAGAGCTCCGAGACAGGATTGTGTCGAGGCACAGATCTGGGGAAGGGTACCAAAAAATGTCTGCAGCATTGAAGGTCCCCAAGAACACAGTGGCCTCCATCATTCTTAAATGGAAGAAGTTTGGAACCACCAAGACTCTTCCTAGAGCTGGCCGCCCGGCCAAACTGAGCAATCGGGGGAGAAGGGCCAAGAACCCGATGGTCACTCCAGAAAGTTCCTCTGTGGAGATGGGAGAACCTTCCAGAAGGACAACCATCTCTGCAGCACTCCACCAATCAGGCCTTTATGGTAGTGGCCAGACGGAAGCCACTCCTCAGTAAAAGGCACGACAGCCCGCATGGAGTTTGCCAAAAGGCTCCTAATGGACTCTCAGACCATGAGAAACAAAATTCTCTGGTCTGATGAAACCAAGATTGAACTCTTTGGCCTGAATGCCAAGCATTACGTCTGGAAGAAACCTGGCACCATCCCTGGCCAATACCATCTCTACAGTGAAGCATGGTGGTGGCAGCATCATGCTCTGGGGGTGTTTTTCAGCGGCAGGAACTGGGAGACTAGTCAGGATCAAGGAAAAGATGAATGCACCAATGTACAGAGAGATCCTTGATGGAAACCTGCTCCAGAGCGCTCTGGACCTCAGACTGGGGCGAAGGTTCACCTTCCAACAGGACAACGACCCTAAGCACACAGCCAAGATGACAAAGGAGTGGCTTTGGGACAAGTCTGTGAATGTCCTTGAGTGGCCCAGCCAGAGCCCAGACTTGAACCCGATTGAACATCTTTGGAGAGATCTGAAAATGGCTGTGCACAGACGCTCCCCATCCAACCTGATGGAGCTTGAGATGATCTACAAAGAAGAATTGGAGAAACTTCCCCAAAATAGGTGTGGTAAGCTTGTAGCATCATACTCAAGAAGACTTGAGGCTGTAATTGCTGCCAAAGGTGCTTCAACAGTGGCCGGTGGAAGTAGCACTTTGAGGAACTCCTTAACCCCACCAACACGTCCTCTGTGGAGGGGGCAGAGTTTGAAGACTCGGGGGAAGCCTCATCCATATCACTGGCAGAGGTCACTGAGGTAGTTAAGAAGCTCCTTAGTGGCAAGGCGCCGGGTGTGGATGAGATTCACCCCAAGATGCTGAAGGCTCTGGACATTGTTGGGCTGTCTTTGTTGACACTCCTCTTCGGTGTCGCATAGAGGTCAGGGACAGTACTTTTGGAATGGCATTCCTCCTTAGTGTGTTTATTTATCTTTGTATAGTTAAAGTTGTTTAAAATAAATTCAATAAATTCTTTAAACTTCATCAATGACTTAGATTGAGCAATTTCCTTGGTCTCTCACCAAGAATTTGCGAGATAAATATATAAAACTTGTTTATAGTGGGGGGAAAGGTAGTTAGAAGAATGCTAAGTTCATCTAAACATAAGTAGTTGGCCAACTTACCGCCTCACACTTTTCCAAAAAGGGCTTAGTCCTCGCCAGTGTTGGGACTAACGCGTCAGTAATTTTAAGTCAGTAATTTCACTACTATTCGCGGTAACTAGTAAAGCAACACATTATTATTCACACTTGAGTAACTAAATTAGTTACTGAAAATTTAAAAGGGGCCGTTACTAGTTACTGTTATTTTCCCCCATTTTACCGATAATAAATGTGTACCAGTAATAAAAAAATGTTTTGCCTCCTGGTCACGCTTTACTGTTTATACTGCAGTTCGGGAGCTTACCGTTCTGTATAGCCCCCTTTCTTATGCCCCCCGATTTCATTAGCGTGAGGAACAAGGATACAGCAAACCACAAATGCTATGTAGGGCTTGCTAATGTTATTTAAATTTGTATTGTTACCCAAGTGTTTCATAACGAAGTACATATTTTTTTAAGGTGTGCCTGGTATTCTAAATTCATAGTTTTGGTTCTGGAGGAAATTGTGGTAACTGTTAATGAACGTTTGCTAAGCGCTCTATCTTTAGTGGTTGTAGTTCTGTTTGCTAGGTAAAGTTGGCATACTGGCTAGCTAACGTCATAGTAGCAGTACCAGCTTGAACAAAACTTACTGTTTGCACAAGAACGATCATTTGCTCGGCTGATCCGGAGGGTGGCTTGGACACAAACTGTACAGGAAATATAGTTTTACTTCAAACTTAAATAACGTTCATTGCTGATTGTGAAACTTAAAATCACTATTTTGTCCGCTTTGAATGTGGGAATATTATTTTGAGCTGGGACTGTAAGCCGTGAGTTCAGGCTTGTTGGTTGGCCATTTGTGGCTAGAATAAATAAGTTGAACAAATATTTTGTGTGGTTTATGCATTGTTTGGTAGACAATTCATGGTTTATTAGATTAGTATTTGTGTTGCGGTTTTAAAATATATGTATATATCAGGGCCTATTGGCTAATACAAAGTACCACAGAATGTTCACAAGTTAGCAGTGTGGGATAAAAAAAATAGCCTAAACTTCAAAGAGTTTGAATAAATTGGGAAACTCAAGTTACTAACCCTGGTGTAGGAGAATGCCTGCCCCAAACCTGTGTCAAGGGATACACCCCCTTTGACCGTTTGATAAAAGCGACTCAACAGAACAGAACTTTGCGATTAACCTATCTTGAAGAGGGAAAGATCATCCCTGTCGAATTCAGAAATTATTGCACAACTTAATCAACCACACGATCTGCTTCACAAGGCCCATCGATAATTTTGGAATACCTGCAACTAAGGATGCCTTTCCAAGCACAACCTTTGCTCATTATACCATTATACCCTCAACAACGAACCTTTCGAATTACCCGCGATAAACAAATCTTGAAAAGGGAACGATCATTCCTCGAGATCAGAAATGATTGCGCAACCCATTCAACCATGTGGTCTGTTTCCCAAGGCCGCTCTCCATGAGGAACATAGCACATAGAACATCTTACAAAGGACGCCTTTCCAAGCGCAATCTTTGCTAATTAAACCATCAACGGACTTTGAATTCCCCGCTGCAAGGCAGCATACCCCTCGTCACGGAGTAACTTCCGCTATCTTTTTACATTGCATTTGGTGCTTAGCTGATAGCAATTAGCTTCCTCATGCTGCTTTGTTTAGAGAGCCATACCCACGTTTCATACCGGACCAGCTAACATTCCTAGACCACTAACAATCATTTATTCTATATCTGTACATAGCTTGCCTAGAATTAGAAATAAATGTCATTGTTGAAACTCCTGTTTCCTTCTGCTTATGGTTCATGGTTTAACTTTTATATTCGCGTTAACTAATATTAATTTAATAAAGTTAATACCAGATGAGACCTGGTTTCCCATCGAGTCATGCAATAAGCTGAAGTCGTTGGGTGGTGCCCCCTTTATTATTTAAAATGACTCAAGTTGATTGGTTATAATATTAATTTATGAATTAATTAATAATCTATAAATATTGATAGTGTTTATTAAATACCTTTACACATATCAAAAAGTAGTAAGACCTAGTTCCCCTACACTAGTAACGCATTAATTTAAGGGATTAATCGGTAAAGTAACGTACCTCTCTAAAAAGTTACTTACTAAGTAGGCAACAAGTTACTAACTAAATACAAATTTCCAGTAACTAGCACAACACTGGTCCTCACAGACAGCAACAAATTAAAACATAATTTCAGTTGTTCTGCTACAGTTGTGTGGTACTGAAATCCACTGAATGTGTAACAGGTTACATTCAAAGTGAAATGTGTTGAACCATAAAATGTCAGCAACATCAAGTTGTGTATTTAATTTGTTGGTCAGAAAGTGAGGAACATCTCATGAAAATAAAACATGTTTTAAAGTCATCGTTGAAATTACTCATATGTAAATGTCATCAGCAATAGCACCCCGCATTCGTGGCTTGCTAATTCCCTCACCTGCCCCTTGTGACTCTCTGTAGGTCATACACTGATGAGTGGTGAGCAAGTCTGATGCAAAATGGCTGCTGTGGCATCACCTAGGTGGGTGATACACATTTGCGGCCAAATTGTGAGTCCCCCCTATACAACGTGCGCTTTGTGTGTCTAGAAAAGCGCTATATCAAATGCAATAAATTATTATTATTATTGAAATATATGGCCTCAACTGTAGGCCAAGACAAGTTACTAATACACAGTCTGAGGTTTTACATGCCTCGGTGTTTTTTACGTTTGTTTTGAAAACAAACAAGAATATAGAGATAATGAAGTCTTCCATAAATGTAGCTTTCTTGTGAAGAACCTTATCGCACAGCCCTACATACATACATACATTTTACTGGTGTTATTTCTGGTTATTTTGCAATAAAAATTTGTCTTGACTTAAAGGTATCAACCTATGCTTCAAAAAAAGAGATAACGTGTAATTCACAGTGTATGTCTCGTCAAATGTGTAAGAGAAAATCGTTCATACTTTTCAAACCGTGTTTGAGACAGTGCTCCATCACTACAAAGAACTGCTGGAGAGGAGCGTAGTCAGAGTCAAGTGTGCGGCCTAGGTTGAGAGCAGACTCAATAAGCCCCTTGATGCTGAGTTTGGCCATGTTCATCAGGTTAAGCCTCTCGATGGCAATGGGATCTTTGGGATCTAAAAAAGAAAACAAGTAGAAAGAAGAATTACTCTGCATGCCCAGACCTCAGACACCACTCCTCACATTTGCTATTGGTGCAAATGGGCTCTAACAGTCTATAGTTGCACCACACATCATTTCATTTCTTACTGCGCAATCTAAATCATCGGCAAGGTTTCAGCGTGTTATGGCTGACATACTGGTCAGCCACTAACCATTAGCAAGTGCTTAAGACGAGGCAAGCTATAAAGCTTCCCACTTCCCTTTAGTCTCACGTTTCTGAACATTAGGCCTTCCAGTAAGGGCAACGTAATTATGTTTGCAACAGCAATTTTATTCACTAATCGCAGACAACACACAGCTGTGGCGGTTGATTTGAGATTGGAGATTTGGCAATCCCACTCATTTAAACGTAAGCCTTGGTTAGGTTAGCCAATGTTTTCGATTGTGTTTTTATTGCAAATGTAACGCAATTTAATTTAGGCGCAAACTAATTTAGGGAAGGCTAAGCCTTCACTACTAGCCTATGTTACATGTCACTCCTTGTTGCAGGTTTCCAGCAGCACATATTCAGAGTTTGACGTCATGACTCATACTAGGGCTGAACGATTAATCGATTTAAAATAGAAATCGCAATTTGAGACAATGCAATTAGCAAATCGCGAAGGCTGCGATTTAAGTAAGCTTGTCTAATCAGGGTTTAAACGTCAATGCAATAAAGGCGTGCCATCCTCATGTGACAGTCACGCTCACCAATCAGAAGTGCCGTGCTGTTCATGTACCAGTCATGCTCATCAATCAGAAGTGGCCTAGTGCGACTAGGTACACGCCCACCAACAACAAAGGACACAAAACCCAACGGAAAAGGGTGTTGATAATTTAGCGTCTTTCGCTACATTTAGCGATTTTTCAGACCCTCCTACTGTCTTTATTTCTAAAAGGCGAATAGCGACAAATCTAGCTACCTGTTCAGACCATCAAAAAAAAAAGTGGGAAATCTATACAACTGTCATTTATTCCCATGCATTCTGCTCAGAGTAATGCAGATTAGCGCGGGCAGCTCTTTCGCTGTCGCTCCCTCTTACACCGTGCACAGGTAGCCATTGTTTCAGGCAGGAGATCCTTCACAGAAAGGTCCTATGATTTTCTAGATTTGTTTTATTACTTTATTTAACTTACTTAACAGTGACAGCTTTTGAGATAACTGTTCTATGTTTGATAGTTCTACGTTCTATGACAATATTTAAAAAAAATGCTTATTCATTGAAATCAATTCATATCTTTTCAATTCTCATCCTTGCACTAAAATATAGTGCAGGTAACATTTTGATGGTATCTCAGGTGGTAATGCTCCATTACGTTTTAAATGTATTACACAGTGATTATTGAACTCAAGCTTTACTTTTAAAACAGTATATATTTCACAAATCAAATTGCAATCGCATATCTGTCAGAAAAATCGCTCGTTCCGCCCAAACATTCGTTTTTGCAATGCAGAAAAACATGTCGGCATCAATGAGAGGAATCGTTAAGTTCGGAGGCGTATGATTCTGAAGATTCTCAATTCCCATCTCTATATGTCAGTACTTGTTAGCAATATGTGAGACAGCATCATCCCAGCTACAAATCGTCGGAGCAAGGAGGAAGCACGTCAACTCTGGCTCGCTGTAGCCTTTTAGTAGCCCCTTACCGCTGAATATTTGCTCATGTCCTATT
Organism: Galaxias olidus; assembly: GCA_026901105.3. NCBI lineage: Eukaryota > Metazoa > Chordata > Actinopteri > Galaxiiformes > Galaxiidae > Galaxias > Galaxias olidus. The sequence continues at coordinate 183,386 of JAPMUY010002391.1, read as the reverse complement.
ACTTTATTTTGTCAACACTTTCATGATTTTTTTTGACTGCACCGAAAAGTTATCAACAAGCTAATAAAAGATGGCTAAAAAAGCAATGGGGAAAGGTATTTGAAACAAGAAAAGCTCGGCATTACAAACTTGAAAGACAGTTTAAAGAATCGGATGAACATTGAGGAAAACCGAGAACCCGAAAGGCAAAAAACAAACAAGAAATCAATTTTACAAGGACTCACTCAAGTTCACCAAATCCTCATTCAACAAAGCAAAGGAGAGAAGGTTAAAACCACCAAATAGGAACAGGAGAACAACCTTAAAAGGGACCATAATATAAGATTTGGATTATTTATTTGACTAGCATTACTGTATCACTCAGAGGGATTGTACCAGCATAAAAAAGTGAAATCTGTGCGTTGAGCATTTTCTCTAGTTCACCTCTGACAACACATCAACCCTATTTTACAAATGTATGACTGTATACATTATGGGCCATTTCATCATTAACAGTATAAATATATCAGTTATGTACCGTTTTGCAGCAAATCAACCACAAAATAATCAACCATTAAATAAATGAGACAACAAAAGTATCCAATGGAAACCCTTTTGTCTCTTAAAAGAAATACATTTAAATAAATAAAATTCAATAAAGTGCACCATGTTGTGCAATGACCTTATTCTTCACATAGAAGCTATATGATGGCTGCATAATATATTTTCTTTCGGCTAACAAGACTTTCTGGAATGAAAATAGGAGAGTAAAAAAGGTGCTTAGAACAATCAACCCTAACCCTAACCCTAACCCGCCGGATCTCGACAGATCTCGACGGGTCCTGATGAGCTCGGGTCGGGTGTGAGAACTTTAAGCGTTATCATTTGAAAGCTAATAACTTAAGGTGTGCTAGTTGTGTGTTGTGTTGGGGCGATTACATTTATATATACACAAGATGTAAAGCACTCGTAAAATGTACACAAATACATTGTTCCAGCTTTAAAATGTAATAAATCCATAATTTCCTACGCAAGAGTGGGAAACTTAATATTCATTGAAGCAGAATGTCTATCACATCTGGGCAACGTTTTGAACTTCTGAGGCGAAGGGCTAATAGACCAGAGGGCTTTTTTAGGTGTCAAAAGTCAAAGTATGTGCACGCTAGTCTCGTAGGATCATGCACGACCTTTACTAAGCTAGCAACCCATCATATCCATCAAAAGGGTATTTCATTGGCTAAATATCTTTTTGGGGTTTTACTAAAGTGGTCTCTTTCAGACCCAAGTATAGCGTCGATCATGATATTAGCCAGCTAGTTGAAAAATATCAGTCCGATTTAGAACTAGGCCAATCTTGAAGTTAACTAATATTTTACTGGTTGCAAGGGTATCAAACACCCCCATGGAAACAATAGGGAAATGTATTGTATATTGCATGTATGTCAGTGTTTCCGCAATGTACATTCAGCAACGGAGGGCCGTCGCGGCAAAATTATAGCCGCTACGGCTTCATAATTTTACGAAATGTCATGAAATCGCAATTACACAACTCAGCGGTGTCCGCCCCACTAAACCCAAATTAATGGTCAAAACGCTCCATCCACTTTGCTCAACTTAAACAAGACAGGACAATCATCCAAGCAAAGGTTGTGGCGAACTCATGACAATCAAATAAACAATTGCATGAGTACAGCATTTTCTCCTCTGAGTGACAAACAGGGCAGAGGATAGGATTAGGCTATGTTACTAGAGAACAAGAAAAAAAGTAGATTTAACTAGCTAACGTTAGATAGTAACATTAAAGTACTCTCAATAAACATTAGCTATTTATGTTCATGGCCAACTGATTACTATTAATAATTGGGAAATTATGTTCCATCTAACGCTAACGTTAGTGAACTCAAGTCAGTAAATCCTAATAAGCCTACTGGTAACGCAACTCAATAAACGTAGCCAACGATGTTTAGATTATGTATTAAAATATTCCTTTTTTCACTATACACAGGATGGGATGTTATAATATCCATTATGCCATACTCCAAGAGGAGCACTTTAAAAGACAATATTTTAGAATGGACTTGGGTTGAGAGCAGATATGTCACTGGGGATTTCAAGTGGGCACCCTCCATCCCGGATGTTTAGTTAATTTGAGCCAAAGACACCTCCAGAAGGCTCAACGGTGAGCAATGACGTCTCAGAGCCACCCCCTCTATATCCGCTCTCGGCACGGTCAGATATTAAGAAAAAACAAAACGTTTATTAAACCGAGAGATATCCCTATACCTATCCCTATATCAGAAATAGCCAGCGGCAGTGGCTGAAAAGGAAGGATCCTATATGGGCACAGAAGTAAAGAACATCATGTTGAAAAACCATAAAGTGTGGTTTAATCTCAGGACAAAGGCAGAAAAGGTAAGTCTTTTCTGCAGAGCGTCATTTTTCAAGTCTGCAGGAACAGAGTAGGAAAAGATTATCTTCTTTTCAGGTGGTAAGTATCCCTGCAGAGTTGGCAGAAAGCGCCTGAAGGAATAGGTAATAGGGATAGGTATAGGGATATCCTGCCACTGCAGAATTATACTATACATGCATTATAAAACCTGCAGATAAGCTTATATCTAACAAGACTGAACCCATAGGCGTGGATCTTGTCAGGTGTAATAGCTTGTTATCATGTCAGCCAGTTGTGTGTAAAAAAACTATTGACGTTAACAGGGAAAAGATTGAGTCTTGAGGTAAAAAAAATAAATAGCCTAGCCTTTGGATTAGTTAACGTTAGCTAGCTCTAGCGATACATTTAAGATGAAAAAAAACTATTTTGAGAAAACTGCTATCAGAAATCGATACCGGCCAATGAGATAGCATGTTTAGACGCAAACCCCCCTTTTTACTATAACGATTTGTTTCTGAAACAAAGGAAATTACCATATTTAGATTTCATAACCTTGTGCTGTAGGAAATGAGCTTTACAGGGATATGCTACACTCTACGGGTTTGTTAAAATATGCACAACTAGAAGATCGCTCAAACACACTAACACTTGATAAAGTTATGCTACTTTTGCAGAGGCAGAGTCCACAAAATACTGTATTAAACATATACATTTTGTGTAGTTTGATATTTTACAATATCAGTGTTAAAGAAGATTTGCTATAAAAGCAAAATAACAAAAAATTTACCGTGTCTTGCCTTCAGAAAACCAGAATGTAACCGTGTCCAGTGGCAGATTTTACAGTCTTGCTTAACGTTTGTATTTTTTATTTTTTTAAAGAAGAGCTAAGGACCTGTCTAATGAAACTCTCCCAGAGGTGGCCCGTTGATGCTCAGTAGCATGCTCAGAGCAGAGCCTCTCCTGACTGTATGTGTTTAACAAGGTTACAGTTGTGAATGAGTAGATAACTCACATCACAAGTATTTGATCATGGAACCAGTTAGAATATTAAAATGTTGTAGTAGCCACCAATAATGTTACATTGTTCAGAACTAGAAGGCATTTCTTTCAATAAACTTCGGGCATACAGCAGGGCCTTCCATTGAGCCAAAACAAAGTAAAGTAACCTGGCTAGTAAAGTAAACTAGCTTCCTATTTCTATTTCCTTTTTTCCTTCTAATCTTGGAGCAATATTTTTAACAACTTTCTGAAAATGCAATCAGGAATATTTTAATTCATAGCTTTTATAAAAACATTGTTGACTACGTTTAAGTAATGTTATCAGTAGGCCTATTATGACTTACTGACTCAAGTTTCCTAACATTAGCTGGAACATTATTGGTGGCAATAATGTTCTCCGATAGTAAACATTGATAGTAACTACATTTAAATCGACAGAACCTGCGAATAACTTTGATCTTGTCGACAGACTTGAAAAATACCTTTTTGTTTATCATTGCTTGCTAGTTTCTGCCCGATTTACAACTGCGTAAAAAAATGTATGACGTTAAAACAAATTTGCGTTAACTTTGACAGCCCTAATATACATATTTGCATCAGTCTGGGGCAAGGAATATAATTGAAACTGTCCGTAACTTAAGTTTAAGCCATTCTCACTCACATATCCATTAAACAGAAAATATAAAACGAATAACGGTATTAGCAGCGATACATTAGCAGTTCGGATGCAAATTTTCAAGAATTTCCATGATTGATTAGTCGCTCACGTTAATGAACAAAAATGTATTCATTCTTAAAAAATGTAAATATATAGAATTAATTCACGCATAATTTTCCCCGCAAAGCTTAATTTAAACATTTGCAAAAAAAATGAATGTCGCACTTTCGGTTAAAAACAACATTAAGAGATTTTTTCCTCTCGAAAATATCTAAGGCCTATAATGCTAGCAGCAACTTAAAATATATTTTCCTTTTTGAATGAAAAGAGATCCTCATAACCCACAAATACATAGAACATCAGATCAGGGGTCAGGTGTGAGTCGAGCGCAGCTTTTTTACAATAAGGCTAGCTGCTGAAATCACCCGTTCTGATGGAACCAATGCCACCGGTATTAACATCAAGCGACTGTTCAACTCCATTTATTGAGTCACTGGAGGTAGGTTAAAACTGAAAATGCATGTGCACTTCCAATACACTAATCAACACAATGTAAATCAGGCAGAGATCGTCGGCTCTAACGACAAGTAACTAGAATCTCCTAGCAGCAATGTGATGACGTCACTCAAACAAACGCTTCTGAAAGGCACAGAACACACACGGGATACGAATACAACGCACAGGCTGAATTTAGACCGCAAACTTCAATTTAATCAATTTATTTGAAACTCTTGATCGATTAAATTGCTAATGAAGAATAATCGATTGTCAATTAATTGTTAACATCTAAATTTAGCAGTGATGCAGAAATTACTCTGAACATGGGGGCAATGAAGAAACATTTAGAAAATCTATTTTAAGTTACTACTAACAGAAACGCGTCCCGCTTGTTGATAATCCGAATATATCATGCTTGGATGGGGACAAAAAGTAAAAAAGACTTGTGTGCCGTCTTGCAAAAATTATGCGGGATGCCTCTGCCTTTAGTGCTCATAGGTTGGGGGTGAGGCTGAGGCTGAGGATTGGGAAGTGTTATGGTATACCTTAGTGTATCTTGTATTTGGCGGCACCTAGTGGACGTTTTATAATGTTGCATTGAATTATTTCTGAATTTATTCGCTATATTTTTCCTATTGGTTAACCTTGTTATAATGACTTAATTCGCTCATTTAAAGCAGGCAAATGTATTCTGCTCGTGACGGCAGTTAGTTTCAAAGTGAAACGATCTTTAATGATTCTTGCCCTAGGAAAGGCCTTGCTTGTAAGTTGCCTTTATTCTTTTTACTCTTTATTACTACATTGTAGAATGTATATGCTGGATGTGTGTTATTTTAACCCTCAGAGACCTAGGGTCTTTTATTGCCTTTCTTTATATCGTTATATTTCAACCAATATTGCAGTCATATCTGGTAGTACCGTGAAGTAACACACATCCCCAGACTCAGTATAGTTGAGGCTGATCAAGTGTGACTCAAACATTTTTGGACTGTAGAATATGACATAACCATAACAAACAAAAAAATAATCGGCATTGAATTTCTTCAGTTTTATTAGCAAAACAGCAAAAAGCATGAAAGTAAAGTTTAAATTCAGTTATGATGTAGCAACTGGTGTTTCGCATCTCATAGGGAAGTGTCTGGGACCTTACAAATTACTTTCCCACTAAACTATATACAAAATGGTGACCATTGTTCATACTCGTTTTTACAGTCAAAATGTTCTACCACCTTGAAAAAGGAAATCTTGTGGTCTAGAGGTCCCTAACTGTGATACTTGGTGGGTTCTGACACTCATACTGCCATGGAGTATATTTATTGCACGGTTTGCACATCCTGTGGCCTACTGGTGCCCTATCTGAATTGGCTGGAACAATGGCCACAGGAGTGTGTCCATATTGCCTCTCTGCTGTGGCGTTATCCAGTAGCACCCCACAAACTTCAGTAGTGAGCAGCTCAACAAAGACCTGATGTGACATGTTTTTGCACATACTTATTTGTGGAGGATGTATGAATTGGTGACAGCAATGTCCAGAAAGTGGAAAGACGTTGGCGATTGCTGGGCTACAGGGCAGTAGCATGAGCAGAGGTACCTGCTGGTCGATGCTGGAGGGTGCTTGCTGATTTACAGGAATTTCAGGCTTTGTTGCACTCTGTTCATCATCAACACTAATGAAATAAAAATAATTAAAAAAAAGTGTTACCACAATAACAACAGTAATAGCAATTTGGTTACAACATTTGTAATGAAATTAAACTTCATGCAGTGCCAGAACACAGACCCACACATTTTTGTCAGGCAAGATTTGCATTTTACATCCTACCCCGATTCAGCCTAACTTTCACACCCAACCCTCGACACCCAACACCTATGCAACCACCCCCACCCCCCCACATTTACACTAGAAACAAGGTACAATGTTGGTTATTACAAAACATCAAATGTATATGATAATTCAAACGAAATAGTAAACAAGTATCATTTGGAAAATAGTAACGGATTATCACGGCTTTTCTCAATATCATGGACCCTTGTGATGATATTGAGATGATAAAATTATGCCAGGTAAGAGTGTGCTAGGGCGCGCACCGGTATGCGCACTAGGCTACACTTACTTTCAACACACTAACGAGAAACAACAGGCTGATATTCCTTTCAATAAAACATTGGCAATTATTCACCTGCATCCAAATATTATTACAATTTGAAACTACTTACTTGTCCTCAAATGGACTTATTCCTTTTCTAAAATAGTCAGCATCGTGGGATTCTTGGCTGGATCAACTGTATGGAAACGACGCGTTGTCCTCTCCCTCGTCGCTATGAAATATCCTCTCAATAGCTTCTTATCGAGTGAGTGTCTGTTCTTCTAGCCATACTTGCTTGTAAAAGTAAATAATACAGTTGTGTTGCTCTTATCCGCTGTATGATCCAATATGACATGATTCCAATGGAAAGTGTTTTATCTTCATTGACATACAGCCTATGTCGATTGTCAAATGGTTATCTTCGTAATTCTTGGAGTAAACACTCGGAACTTTAAAATCACAAGACCTATACCATATAATGACGTCATAAAACCCCGCGAAAATAACAATAGGTGACAAGGATAGGCGAGGGGTAACGCAACCTATTGATAGGCTACGCGCAAAGAAGGTTCCCTACTTTTGTAGATCTGTGGAAATGTATGTGAACAACATACAGTACATCGACCAAAATGGTCTTCAAATAAAGCTACAGGCCTCTAATTTAAAATACAAAAAACCAAGTCTCTAAACCCAACAGTTTTTTTTTATATGAAGGATTTGTTAGAGAATTATTGATGGGCGTGCCCGCGCGCCCATCGGTCTCAGAAGGTTAAGTGTAATAGTGTGAATATTTCAATACTGTACTTACACATTATTACATGCTCTTCATGTAAGCTGCAGATGCTAATGGAAACGTAGCAGCATTATTGTAAGCATATGTAATTGTAACATTGTATTAATTTCCAGTTTTACGAACATAAAACGTGACAACTAATGTTTACGAAGACAGCAACAGTAAACAGTTAAACTTTACTTCAGCGTCTGAGGATTCATGTATCATTAGTGTTCGCTATCTGTTGAATTTGCGCACCGTTACGTGCAAATGGGAACAGAATGGGAAGGCTGATTTGATTTTGCTAATGTACGCTACATAATGGCAAGTAGTATTATTAAAGTAGTTCAGCATTACATGTTCGAACCTGAAACCGATTCATAAGAGCAAGAAGAGCACATTGGACAGGGTCTCATACAAGTGGATGTATCACAATGGTAATGTATTTTTCAATTCAATAGGCTTTAAAAGTTTCGAGAAACACCCCGCCCATGAACGGAAGTGGCTCCTTAAAAATTTGTGACGTCACAAATTAGGCTTGTCTGAACTCACCCATTTGAGACTGTCCTTGGTGCACTACAGTTTCAAAGCAGAAATGCTCAGCCATGACGTTGGCTGCTTATTAGAATAGAATAGAATAGAATAGAATAGAATGCCTTTATTGTCATTATACACAGGTACAATGAGATTAAGCAACCACCAAACAGTGCAGTACAGATTAAAACAGGAATGAGATAAGATAAAATAAAATAAATAAAAGTATAAAATAAGATAAGATAAGATGGGTACGTAGTCCCGATAAAAATATATCCACATGTCTATGTACATTGCAGTAAGAAAATATCTAAATCTATGTATGAAATTCACAGCTGAAAAATACGTCTATACAGGTATTGCACGGAATTAACAGGTATTGCACGGAATTAAATAAATATACCTATATGACTATTGCACAGGGGTTACAAATTTGAGTTCAGCAGGGTTATTGCCTGGGGGAAGAAGCTGTTTTTAAATCTGTTTGTTCTGGTCTTGAGGCACCTGTAGCGCCTCCCGGAGGGCAGCAGGGCAAACAGACCAGAGCTAGGGTGAGAGCTGTCCTTTTGGATATTTTTGGCTCTGCAGAGGCAGCGAGAGGTGTAGATGTCCGTTAGGGAAGGGAGAGAGCAGCCGATGGTCTTTTGTGCTGTCTTTATGACTCTCTGTATCCTCCCCTTGTCTGCTGCAGAGCAGCTACCATACCACACTGTGATGCAGTATGTCAGCAGGCTCTCGATTGATGAGCGGTAGAAGGTCAGCAGTAAGGTGGAATTCAGTTTGTGCTTCCTGAGGATTCTCAGGAAGTGTAGCCGCTGCTGAGCCTTCTTGATGATGGCGGTGACGTTCTCTGTCCAGGAGATGGTGGCCGAGATAGTCACGCCCAGAAACTTGATGGTGCGAACACGCTCCACACTCTCGCCGTTGATGTAGAGGGGGGCTGGGTCCGTGCGGTGCCTCCTGAAGTCAATGATGATCTCCTTGGTTTTCTTGGTGTTTAGAACAAGATTGTTCTCAGAGCACCAAGCAACCAGCTTCAGGACCTCCTCTCTGTAGGCCGCCCTCATCAGCCCTGGAGATGAGACCGACCACCGTGGTATCGTCCGCAAACTTGACGAAGAGGTTGTCCTTGTGGGCCGGCCTGCAGTCTTGGGTGTAGAGGCAGTACAGGAGGGGGCTCAGCACGCACCCCTGTGGGGAGCCGATGCTCAGCGTGCGGGTTGAGGAGAGGTGGGGGCCAAGTCTCACAGTCTGGGGTCGGGACGTTAGGAAGTCCTTTATCCAGGCACATGTGAGAGGGGGAGGCCAATGGTGTCCAGTTTGTAGCATAACCTGTCCGGTATTATTGTATTGAAGGCTGAACTGTAATCCACAAAGAGCATCCGGACGTATCTCTGCTGCTGCTCCAGGTGTTCCAGCGCAGAGTGAAGAGCTATGGCTACGGCGTCCTCGGTGGATCTGTTAGCACGGTATGCAAACTGGTGGGAGTCAAAGTCTGGGGGGAGATGGTCCTTGATGTGCTGCAGAACGAGTCTCTCAAAGCACTTCATAATCACCGGGGTGAGTGCCACTGGTCGGTAATCATTCAGGCTGGTGATGGGAGACTTCTTCGGCACCGGGATTATTGTGGATGATTTGAGGCAGGGTGGGATGATTGCCTGGGCCAGAGAGAGGTTGAAGATCCTGGTAAAGGTGGGGGCGAGCTGGTGAGCGCATGCTCTGAGCACCCTACCTGGAACCCCGTCTGGGCCGGTAGCCTTCTTTGTGTGTTGACTGTCTGGAGCACCCGCCTGACGTCGTGCTCCTGAACAGTGAGTGGGGTGGTGCGGGGCGGGGGAGGGGAGGTGGATGTGGTGATGCGGGGGCAGGGTGGTGGAGGGGTATTGTGGGAGCAGGGTGGGGGAGGGGGAGTGGCTGGAGCAGATGCGTGCTGCTGAGATGTTTCAAAGCGGGCAAAGAAGCCGTTTAGCTCCTCTGCCAGAGCAGCACTTTGAGCCCCCGTTGACGCCTCGCCTCCTCTGAAGTTGGTGATGTCCTGGATGCCCTGCCACACCTCTCGAATGTTTCTGCTGGACAGATGGGACTCTATGTGCCTCCTGTGGTCTGCCTTAGCTGTTTTTGTACCTCTCCTCAGGTCAGCTCGAGCAGCACTGTAGAGTGCTCTGTCTCCTGACCTGAAGGCAGCATCACGGGCCCTGAGGAGTGCACGGACCTGGGGGGTCATCCAGGGTTTCTGGTTGGGGAAAACCCTGATGGTTTTGTCCATGGTCACATTCCCGATACAAAACTTAATATAGTCTAGTACCGTTCCTGTGAGTGTCCCCAGGTCCTGTTGTTCAAATATGTCCCAGTCTGTCTGTTGAAAACAGTCTTTGAGTTTGTCGAGTGCATCTTCAGGCCAGGCTGTGATGGTTTTTGAAGTGGGCTTGGCCCTACGTTTGAGGGGGGTGTAGGCTGGGGGAGCAGGAGGGAAAGATGGTCTGATTGTCCAAGGTGGGGGAGGGGTACAGCCCTGTATGCATGCTTGATGTTAGTGTAAACATGGTCCAGGGTGTTCTTCCCCCTTGTAGCACACTTGACATGCTGGTAGAACTTTGGGAGTACAGTCTTTAGATTGGCCTTATTAAAGTCCCCTGCAATGATGTGGACACCGTTGGGATGAGCCCGCTGTTGTTCATTTACAGTTTTGAGCAGAGAGAGAGCGCCGTGTTTACACTGGCGTCGGGTGGAATATACGTGGCTGTGATGATCACGACACTCAGCCGGCATCTTACGGACATGTACTCCAAGTCCGGGCAACAGTGTTGGTCTATTATTGTCCCGTTGTTACACCAGTTGTCGTGCACATAAATACAGACTCCCCCTCCTCTGCTCTTACCGGACTCCTCGGTCCTGTCCCAACGCAATAGGGTCCGGTCTGCTAGCTGTACGCTAGCATCGGGAATGTCCGGGTGAAGCCAGGTTTCGGTGATAATCAGCACACAGCACTCACGAACATAGCGATTTGCGGCGAGTAATAGTCTCAGCTCGTCCGTTTTATGCACCAGGGATCTGGCATTGGAGAGGTACAGGCTCGGGAGAGGTGGCTTGTGTGGTTGTTCTCTTAGCCGTAGCATAGCGCCGGACCTGCGCCCCGCTTCTGCTTCCTCTCTCTCCTCCGCCTGCGCCGCCTCCCAGACCCGACGACAATCCACGGAGAGCCCGGCGATCTCGCAATGTCGTCAGGGATGTTGTACGTGTGGTGAAAGTCACCCGAAACAGATAAATGGTGATTATTTCCGATATTCAAAAGCATCTGTCGGGTGTACTGGACGTTCGCATTGCCCATAGTGTACAAAAAAAAGAAAAAAGATAGAAAGGAAGGAGAAAAGAGCACTTTGGTGAAGAGCCGTAAGCCGCAGCGTCCTTGCGCGCCGCCATTTTGTTCCGCCATTTTCCATTATGTGATGCGTCAATGAAGACGCATCACATCTTGTAATCGGGAAGTCATATTCTTATTATGCCGATTTTTGGCGCCCTAACTACGCCCACAGTTTTGACCCTATAGATTCCATTCCTGTGCCAACTTAGGTTATGGTGTGCAGTGCACTTGCATTTTGCTAAGTGATCGGTTCACGTTATATTTTTAATTAGTTTTTGTCAAATCAAATCAAATTTATTTATATAGCACATTTAAAAACAACACACGTTGACCAAAGTGCTGTACAGGTATAAACACATAAAATATGTAAATACAACGAGCAACCCATTAACATAACAATACACAGTGCAAAAATACCGGCACCATTTCATGACGTACCGATAGCCAAGGAATAAAAGTGTGTTTTGAGCCTGGACATAAACGAAGCAATGGAGGGGGCAGCTCTGACAGAGAGTGGAATGCTATTCCATAGTCTAGGGGCAGCAACAGAAAAGGCACGGTTGCCTCTGTTTTTCAGCCTAGACCGTGGGACAGCCAGGAGTCCCAGGTTAGATGGCCCGAGGGACCTGGAGGTAGAACAGGGGGTTATGTGGTCTGAAATGTAAACAGGGGCCTGCCCATTAAGTGCTTTGAAAATGAAGAGGAGAACCTTGATATCGATTCTGAACCGCACTGGAAGCCAGTGGAGAGTGGCCAGAATCGGGGTCATATGTTCTCCCTTCCGGGTACCTGTTAAGAGTCGGGCAGCAGCGTTCTGGACCAGTTGCAGACGGGCCAGGGAAGACTGACTAATGCTGGTATACAATGAATTACAGTAGTCTAGACGTGTGGATATGAAGGCATGGATGACCTTCTCAACATCATTGAATGAGAGGAATGACTTGATTTTGGCAATGGTACGTAGCTGGAAAAAAAACTGGCTTTTACTACTGCATTTATCCGCTTGTCAAACTTAAAGGCAGAATCAAAAATCACACCAAGGTTCTTGACATGGGGTTTAACAAGGGAGGATAGGTTGCCTAGGCTGTTGGAAACCCCTTTGATTTTGTCAGGGGGGCCAAGTAGGACAACATCAGTCTTACTCTCATTCAGCTGCAAGAAATTTTGAGCCATCCAGCACTTGATGTCCTCAAGGCAGTCAATCATAATGTTAAGACTGCAACGGTTGTTTGGTTTCAGGGGAAGATAAAGCTGTGTGTCATCTGCATAGGAATGGTAGGAAATGTTATGCTTTCGCATAATTTGACCAAGGGGAAGCATGTAAACAGAAAATAGAATGGGACCTAGGATGGAACCCTGAGGGTGAGGTGAGACTGGCTGGGGGGAGAAGACAAATTGCCTATGAAATTGTCCTTATTGAAATGAATGGCCCCCCGTGTCGTGGGGAAAACAATTCATCAGCTGCGCACAGCATACTAGTACTGGCAACTTCACTTCACTTACTACAGACGTTGTACTTATAAACAGCAGGAATTGTAAGTGGCCTACTCTCAAATCAAATGTTTTCGTTGTGTAAACAGGGCTAAGGGGCTAATGTTAATTAAACATAAAGGTTACAAGGGGGTTCGCTAACAAACTAAATTAGAAACCTATCAATATACACATTACAGCTTATTTAGTTTAAGGTAAACCTAGGCCAGTTCACTTGTGTTTTGTTTGTTTTCATAAAGTAAGATCTATAAGAGACAGTATTATGGATAAGCCAGCCAGCGCTGCCTAACGCAGTGTTCCCCTATCCTGCTACACATTCAACAGCAGCGTTTGTATTTGTTTCAATGTTTTTTCAGTATTAACCTCAAAGCAACAATGTCAAGATTCCTTTTTGCGAAACAACCAGCACCTAACAATGTTAATTTAAAAGAAAAACCAGATGCAAAAAAACCTGGCCTTCAGAAAGCCCTTTAGTTTAACTGTTAGTCATTAAGATGACTAAAGCAAGCAGTCTGAAATCTGATTTCCATGAAAATTTTGGGAAAATGCAAATTACCTGATGTTTAGTTAATTGATGTTCAGTGTCATTGTCATTGTCGAGTATTAAAATAATAATAATAATTTGAGGTTAAGTGGTATTTCAATTTACACATTACATCATTACACATTGGATGATATAATATCCATTATGCCATATTCCAAGATGAGCACTTCAAAAGACAATATTTTAGAATGGACTTGGGTTGAGAGCAGATATGTCATTGGGGTTTTCAAGTGGGCACCCTCCATCCCAGATGTTTTGTTATTTTGAGCCCACGACACCTCCAGAAGGCTTAACGGTGAGCAATGACGTCTCAGAGCCACTATATCCGCTCTCGGCACGGCCAGATATTTCAAAAAAACAAAATAAATAAATACATAACTAAAATACATAAATAAATGTCATTTATTAAACAGAGATATCCCTGTACCTACCCCTAATTCCTATTCCTGCAGGCTTTCAATGCCAACTCTGCAGAGATACTTACCACCCAAAAAGAAGATAATCTTTCCCTACTCTGTTACTGCAGGCTCAATATATGACGCTCTGCAGATATCCCTATATCCATCCCTATTTCCTATGCCTGCAGGCACTTTCTGCCAACTCTGCAGGGATACTTACCACCTGAAAAGAAGATAATCTTGCCCTACTCTGTTCCTGCAGGCTTGATAAATGACGCTCTGCAGGAAAGACTTACCTTTTATACCTTTGTCCTGAGATTAATCCTATCTTGGTTTTTCAGCATGATGTTCTTTACTTTTGTGCCCATATAGGATCCTTCCTTTTCAGCCACAGCCACTGGCTACTTCTTTCTGCTATATCTGATATAGCTTTTATGGTCTGGCGCAAATCTTTGCCGCAGATCCCCAACTCCTTAAGGAGTTTGGTAGTTGATATTGCCACAAATCCACGGCATCCAACTTCCACAGGGCAAACCTTTGTTCCCCAACCTCGCTGTTCTGCTTCAGCTGCTAATTCGCTATAGCGGAGTTTCTGTCTTTCGTAAGCCTCGTCGATTGCTTCTTCCCACGGGACTGTTCGCTCTATAAAATAAACAATTTGCTGTGTGTTGGACCAGAGTAATAAATCTGGTCTTAAGTTGGTTGTTGCAATCTCTGATGGGACTCAGTTGTTGGCCGACATCAGCAAGCATTTTCCAATCACATGCTCTCCTCAGCTGCCCTGAGCTTTGTCTTGCTCTTTAACTCTTCTTTCCCAGAACTCCCTCCCTGACAAAGCGAATGTGGTGCATGTCGCCCTCTGCTCCAATTGGCATGGCATTAACTGTTGAGCGCCTATGCTCTATTGCTTCCGCCAAGCATTTTAGTACTTGATTGTGGCGCCAGGTGTATCTTCCTTGAGTAAGGCTCGTCCTGCACTATGTGTTTGAGATTAGCCGTCCCGCCAGAGGGGGCAAGTTGGATCCTCTCCTACCCATTGGCTGAGATTTGTTGGTGTTGGCAGTACGTCATAGGTTGCCCTAACAATGAAGCTAATTCCTGTGGATTCCATTCCCCACAAGTCCTTCCAGGTAATTTTCTTCTGCTCTACACTTTCCCAGTTCACCCATTGTCCCTGTTTGGCTTGTGAGACAGTTTTAGCACTCCTTACTGCTTCCTCTTGCTTACGTATCTGTTCTATCACTAATTTGCGTTGTTCCAAAGGGGTTGCTTTTGACCATCTCGGTTTACTTGTACCAAGTCCAAATCCTCCTCGTCCATGTTGTACTTGTCCTACTATTTCCGTATGTTTAAGGGCTGCTTTTGCTTGCAGTACTGCCTCTTTTGGATTCCATTTCTGTCCGGTTGCCAATGTGGGTGCGGCTTTTCTTACTATACTATCTCGGGATTCCGCAAGTGTCATTTCTAGTCTTGCTTTAGTGCACTTAAATTCCTCTGTAAGCCCGGTAAGCGGCGGTTCCAGAGCTCCTTTCCCGTAGAGAGCCAGGCTACTAAGACACCGTGGCACCCCTAGCCATTTCCTAGCATAAAAGCTGACCCTTCTTTCTAGCTTTTAAACTTCAGTGATGGGTACATCATACACTGTCAATGGCCACATGAGCCGGGGTAGAAGTACAAACTGTACGCACCATAGTTTTAGCTTTCCTGGCAACCCTGACTTCTCAATGTTCTCTAGGCCTCTGTTCAGTTCTATCCTTAACTCCAACTGCTCCGAGTCTTTAAGGGTAGCATTGTACCACTTTCCAAGGCTTTTGACCGGTTTTTCGATCACGGTTGCAATTGGATCCTCATCTATGAAGAAAGTTTTGTTGCACAATTTTCCCTTAACAACAGATATGCTTCTGGATTTGCTTGGTTTTACTTTCATTCTAGCCCATTTAAGGTTATCATTGAGTTTGCTTAGCAGTCTTTTAGTACACGGAGCCGTTGTCGTCAATATTGTCATATCATCCATATATGCTCGAATGGGAGGGAGACGTAATCCTGCCCTTAACTTTTGACCGCCAACGATCCATTTTGATGCTCGAATTATTACTTCCATGGCCATAGTAAATGCCAAGGGTGAGATTGTACCAATGATGCCAATCTCCAGACGTTGCCACTCGGTGGTAAATGTCGGTGTATCAAAACACAATTGAATGTCCTGAAAATATGCCTTAACCAGGTTTAAAATTGCATTTGGTACCTTAAACTCAAATGCAGACCACAAAAGCTTGTGGGGCACAGACCCACATTCGTTTGCCAAGTCCAGGAAAATGATATGAAGGTCCTTTTTCTCATGTTTTGCCAATTGCATTTGGTGTCAAATCATGCTAGTGTGCTCCAGACACCCGGAGAAACCTGAAATGCCTGATTTCTGTACTGAGGTATCTATTAACTTGTTCTTTGTAAGGTATTCGCTTAGTCTTTGTGCTACTACGCTGAAAAATATTTTCCCCTCCACATTAAGCAAGCAAATTGGTCTGAACTCGTTAATGTCACTAGAATCTTTCTCTTTTGGAATCAGTACTCCTCTGGATCGACGCCATGATCTGGGAATGATTTGTTTTTGCCATGCCAGCTTCAGTAGTTTCCAGAGCAAACGTAGGACATCGGGTGCATTTTTATACAGTCTGTAAGGTACTCCGTTAGGTCCTGGTGCCGATGCTGCTCTTGCACGTCTGACTGCATTTTCCACCTCTTTCCATTTCGGAGGGCTGGTGTCCATTTGCTCTTCTGGGTCCTCAATTGGTGGAATATCTGTGGGAATTGTGAGTTCCTCATACATTTTCTCATCTGTGAGAGTTTCTTTTAGGTGGGACTCAAGTTCCTGTTTGGTGGTTTTAAGCATTCCGTCTTTTGCTTTGTTGAGCAAGGACTTAGTAAACTTAGTAGGCTAATGTCACAGCCAGTCTGATCATATCCATCTGAAAGTTAGGCTGTTTTAGAACAATATCACCATCAAATATGGCCTGTACAGTATTAAAGGTATTCCACTTTTGTATGAATAGATTACCACTAATTATTAATATTAAGTTTGTCATTTAGCAGACGCTTCTATCCAAAGCGACTTGCAATGAGATTACAGGGACAGTCCACATGGAGCAATACCAGGCGTATTTCACAAACTTGATAACTCACTAAACTTGACTTTGACAATGAGTAAAACCTGGAACCCCTTCAAACATTGAACATGGAATAAAGTTTACTCAGTTGGCGGGCTTCGTATGTCCAGGATTTTTACAGGACTGAGGTGGCAACCTTATCAACAGACAAAGCTTCATAGTTTCATTTTCTTCATGCTAAGATAATGATTAGCAAGGCAAAACTGTAATAACATAATAAAATAATTTGCATTTTGGAACATGATAGGTAAACCGTGTAGGGATGGGCACGATTATTCGAATATTCGATTATTCGAAATGATGTGGGTATTCGAATATTGCTGCATTTACTATATGTTTTTGCCTAAAGTCAATTTAAATATTATCCATTAGCGATTTTGATTACATACTGTTTATAACGTGTACACCAATGCCATAGAAATATGTAAAAAGCTGAAAGAAAAGCATTTTCACATTCGATACATTTTCCCTGCTTTCAACATCAAGTAGTTTAAACTTGCAGGCAGTGCGCCAACTGAAGGCACTCTATGCTAGTGCGCTGGATCACCGATACAAACACATGCGCTTTATAGCGCCGACTCTCCGCTCCGAGATCAAATGCCCAAATGTGTCAGAGTAAGAAATGTTCAGAAATTGGAAAAGGAATGTTTATTTAGCGAAGGCCAGATCACGGAAGCCCTGCAGGCTACAAGTGCGCTATAGCATATAATATTTTTATTTCGGTTAATTGATTAACCGAAATATTTTTGATAGAATATTCTAATAGTGATATGGCCTAAAATGCCCATCCCTAAAACCGTGTAGACATCAGCTAAACTCTACCAACGTTATTATAATGTAATTGAACGGAACGCTTGTTACAGTATGGGTCCGTGTACCTAAGTTTCAGTTGATTTTCCTTTAGGCCTACAGTTCAGTGGGACAATTCATCATTTCGGGTCATTGTACCGTTCCGACATTCTAAATGTCTGTTGAACTTTACATAAGGACCTTGAGTTGTTAGTTTTCCTTTTGAAATGTTGTGTTTTGACTTCATAATCACTAAAGAGGTGTAGCTGAGTCTGCTCAGTTTGTCAATCAGCTCTACAAAATACAAAACTGAGCGGCCAAATGGTGGGTGCAGATTTCATGCGAAAGGGGAACTGAGTGTATTAAAGTAAAAGCTGTCTGTCCTTCCTGCATACATCTGTAGGCCATATTCATCCAACTTTGCAGTTATCTACAAGCCAAATCATCACTAATTATATGATGCGTCAGTGATGACGCTCACATATTGAAATCGCATTCTTCTTCTACTTATTAGGTCGACGTTTGGCAACCCGCAGCTTTGAATCTATCTATCATTCTTGTGCCGATATGTCTGGCATAATACCATATAGTGCACATGTATATAATTAAGGGATTGGTTCACGTGTTATGCTTTAAATTATTCTTTTTAATCGCTTTTATCCCCGAGCAAGAGTCATCGGTCATCTGGAGTGAGCTCGGAGTAGAGCCGCTGCTCCTTCGCGTCGAAAGGAGCAAGATGAGGTGGTTCGGGCATCTGATTAGGATGCCTCCTGGGCGCCTCCCGTTGGTTGGAGACCCCAGGGTAGACCCAGAACACGCTGGAGAGATTAATGGGGAGAGATTTTTCATGGGCATATACCGCCATCTAGCGTTGATGTTATGTATTTGCATGTTGTTACGTTTTTATACTGATTGTCTTGGCTATTACGCCGGACACCAGTTGTTAGAAAAATAAAAATGGTGGATCTAGCTAACTTAGAGTTAACGCTAAAAGGTCCATCACGTTAACCCGCAGGTCCGTTTGTGCCGCAGGGGCAGGTTCTGCACGCTAAGGTGTTCAGTCCAATAACTGCGACGCATCACATCGCAGTTGCTCTGGGAAATGCATTTTCTGGTTTTGCTCGATGTGTTGTAGCACATGAAAAACATGAACAGGTTAACGTTAAAAACTTGATTTTCACTGGAGGGCTTTAACGCTTGTTACACTTTTGAATTTGATTAAACAATCAAAAAACATTTAATTAAAATGGAGAGCCATAACACAACCAACATATAAACTCAAGAGCGCAGATGGGCTGTATTTTCAATGCACACGTGCAGGTGTATGCAGGTCTAGCTGCATGTGTAAAAGAGAAGCAAATAGGGAAACAAATTGAATGAAACAGCAGCTGTATCAAGGGCAATTTTGGTAACATGTATTAACATTATCACACGCCTAAAAAAAAGTGAGCCAATTTGACTTTAAAAACAATAGTGGGCCATGCAGTACAAAAACGCTCGGGCCTAAGCCCATTATGCAACAGCTTGCAGCTGCGACTGATCTCTGACCACACTGTAAACCCATTGGCCCATCATTACTCAAAAGTTGAGGAAACCAAATGCACGTATTTTATCTGAGTTTAGTTACTTTACAGGGCTGAACGCTTACTTCTTAGGTGGTAGAACCAGTGCTAGCAAGCTAAAGATTTATAGTAGCACAGAGAAATATTTAGTAGCACACACAGGTGGGCAATTAAACACGTCTAATCAGTAAAAAAAAAGAAAAGAAAAATATTTTACATTTTTTGTGCGCCTTCAGCTTTTTATTGCCTTTTTTGTAGGCATTTTAATACAGGTTACTGTAAACATGTGTAGAGCCAATATGAAAAAAACAAATAAAAATATAAATTTTTTGGTAGGGGGGTGGGGGGGCTGGCCTTATAGGCCATTACATGTCAACCAAAACCAATAAGAACTATGCAAGAAATAATAAACTATGAGCTAGGCAACTGCAAGGACATTTCAACGTAAAAAGCTAGCTACATCAACTTATTCATTCAAGTATTAATTTATGTCAACAGTATGGTGGAATGTTTCTGTGAAAGCGTTGCTGCTAACATTTACGATGCACAGAGACTCCTGCGCTCTTTGCTGTGCTGTAGGCTAATCTTAACTATAAGTCACATAACGTAGGCCTGAACAATTTCAACAATGTTTATCTCAAATATATTCTTATCGTACAGCTTGTAGTCATAGCAAACGTTAGTTGGCTAACATGAATTTAACGACAAGTCGGCGACCGGTTAACAGGCTTTTTTGGTTTAGGTGACGTGACCTTTCGCACAGATATGCGCAGCGCTCAAAAATGCTCTCAGGCCAAACAACCACTTTCTTGTCAATAGAAGCGGAGTAGTACATTGTTAACTTGTAAAATCTTTTTCATTATTTTGGTTGATGTCTGAATTTTGGTGCGAGTGGATACACATTTCTATTCGCACTTCATAATTTTTAGTACCATATGCTACCAAGCCTGTCGCACTGTACAGCTCTTCTTTACACATTTCAGTTGTCCCTACATAAACCACGTGTCCCACACTCAAAAATGATTAGTTAAACCAGCATAATTTAATTACGTGTTCCACGCAATTCAATTATGTTGATCTAACAAATTATATACGTACATAATACATGAATCACTGTTAACCCAACTCAAGGCAATTTAACAATACTAATTCAGGTTGAGATATTTTCTTTGAATTTAACTGTTATGCACCTAAATTATGTAATGGGGTTACACAGAATCATCATGTCCAGAAGTCCAATGCAACAGATTCCAGTAAATATCATAACCTGCTTTTGGTCAGGTTAGGTTACATGAAATAGTGTTGAATTTGTGACTGTGTTAAGACAGCCAAACATGGTGCATAGTCCATGGTGCTAAAACAACATTAGTAAACCTTTCCAAAGGATTTTATGAACCCAAACCTCACACATGAATAATACTTGCAATAATTTGTCTAATACGCCACAGTTGCATTAAATAGGTAGATTTACACACAATAATAATAATAATAATAATAATAATGATTGTATTTTGTTTTAGCCCTTTTTCTAGATACTCAAAGCGCTTTACACAAATGGTCGCCAATTAATAACACAGAACAAACTACGAATGGACCGACAGCTATCAAACACAACACTCAGTGTGAGTGATACCACGGCAGCCAATTTGTGCCAGACTTGCTCTCCCAACATATTACGACAGACTTGCTCACACACATAGGACACACAGACAGACTCCAGTTGAATTGTAAACACGGGGAGAACATGCAAACTCCACACAGAAAGGTCCTTGGCTGGGACCTTCTTGCTGTGAGGCAACAGTGCTAACCACTGAGCCACCATGCTGCCAAAGACAATGCGTTGCTGCAATAGCTCATGGTGTCATTTAAGGGTCAACCAACTGAACAACATTGCATTGACAAACTGAACATCCATTGCAAACTCTTTAAGTTAGATGGACAATGTAAACTTTTCTGAGTGCAGGACCTCGAATGGACCAGAGGTTTGAGTTTAATAAACAAATGTTTTTAAGTAGAGATATCTTCATAGTACTTTCAACTTTATATATTTTGTTCAATAAACTTTTAAACTATTTAAAGCGATCTGTCTTTAAATACTTAAATAAAATTTTAGTCTACACTTCATGTTTATGAGCTGAAATCAAATGATTTTATAGGTCAACGGTAATGAAAAAAATAAGCTCCTGCCACTTAGTAGCAGGATTAGTAGCATTTTCTTAAAAATAAAAAAAAATAAAATATTACATAACTATTGTATGTTCATGGACCTTTAATCAGGTTTAGTATGGAATGAGATGTGCCAAAAGTCTACAAAAGTAAAAGCAAAATTCACAAACAAAATAAGTAACCATAAATGCTTTTGGATAACTAAAATCTAAAAGCAAACAAAGAAAATCCAAAAGTAAAAGAATAAAATCCAAAGGCAAAAAAAGAAAATCCAAAAGAAAAACAAATCCAAACGAAAAATATAAGAAAACTAGAAGCAAAACTGAAATCGAAAAATATAACTGCAAGCAGTGATAGTGGTGGCCGGCTATGAAAAAAATATTACAGAAAAAAACATTGAGAAATATAACTGCAAGCAGTATATGCAGTGGCCGGCTATGTAACAAGATTTTTATTAATCCTCCACTTGCCTGTATTGAACACTGCTTATCTACAATCAACCACTGGATGCAGTAAAACTATCTCAAACTGAACAGCAATAGAACAGAACTCCTCTTAATTGGCACCAAACACACCCTAACTAAAGTTTGCCATATCTCAATCTCCATTGATGGTCTTATAGTCTCCCCCTCCCCTTTAGTACGCAATCTTGGCGTATTAATGGATTCCACTCTTTCGTTTAGCTCTCACATCGATAACATGGTCAAATTATCCTTCTTCCATCTTACAAACATTGCTAAAATCCGACCATCCCTTTCCCAGAGTGCAGCTGCCAAACTCATTCACTCATTCATCTTCTCCTGTCTTGATTACTGCAACTCACTTCTTTTCGGCATCAACGCGACCTCCCTCCATAAACTCCAACTGGTTCAAAACTCTGCTGCTCGTCTTCTCACCTCTACAAAATCTTCTGAGCACATAACCCCCGTACTCTTTAATCTTCACTGGCTTCCGGTCAGCCAACGCATCATCTACAAAATCCTTCTCCTCACCTACAAAGCTTTACACAAATTGGCCCCTCCCTACCTCACTGAACTGCTCCAACCTTACCATCCTACCTGGACACTACGTTCCTATGCAGATAGGCAACTGGTCATTCCACAAGCAAAACTGAAGCATTTTGGGGAGCGTGCATTTTCTAGGGCAGCACCTAAATTATGGAACTCCCCCTCCTCTAATTCGGAATTCCAACTCGCTATTAATCTTTCAAACCCACCTTAAAACCTATCTTTTCACCCTAGCATACCCTAGTTAACTCTGTTTAGAATCTGGTCCCTTTCTTTTACTGATACTATCCATTTGCTTACTTATACTTTGTTGTATACTGTTGTTGCTGTCTGTCTTTTATACTATTTCTGTCTAATTGTTTATTTTTGTCATGTTATCTATGTTGATGCTGTGAAGCGACTTTGGGTGTTAGAAAAGCGCTATATAAATAAAATGAATTATTATTATTATTATATTATTATTTATTTATTAATTTATTTATTTATTTAATTAATTGATTAAAACAGAAAAAAGTATATTAAGTAAAAAAAGAAGAAACAAATAGCATTAAAAAATGCAACAAAAAAAAAATATTAAAAAGATACATGAATTTGGTTGGAATGGTCATAAATCTCAGCAAATGGTGGAGGTTGCACACCCACCAACCTACACCACCTTCAGTATCCTAGATACTAGCAAAATTAGACTGTTCATGTACTGTGTCTTAAGAGGTTTCTTGTCATTTCGTTTTAAAGACTCACATAGTTTGATATAGTTCACATGAACTGACTCGAATGAGTAGACTCAATAATACTCAAGAGGACTGCACATCATCAGCAACTTGGGTATGACCATTAGATACCCACGTCTGTTCACCTATTTAATTGACGTCATTCAAGTAAAAAGGTCACATACTGTAAACATGAGACATGCTCTGCCATTATTAAATTCACAGACACACCATACACAGTCACGGTGTCACATCTAACAAAAGTACAAACCGATATCTGCGTTTACAGCACTTCATAACTCTTTACAGAAACATGATAAAAACATGATACAAGGAAACGTTAAGATCCTACTGTCCATAAGAATAAACAGAGTTACTCGCCAGGCATGCTGGGAGTTACGGCCGATGCCACATTATGTTGATTAGTCATGTTTCCGCAAGTACAAAGATGTCTGCCATGGGGGATGACGCCCAGCTCCAAAATAAATCTAGTAATCCGGCTAAGAACGTATATCTGTATTTGTTTGATATGACAAATTTTGTGTTCCAAACCGTACAAATATCTGCTTTGCAATGTTGATTTGACACCTCCTCACTTAATCGTTATACAAGGCTTTAGATTTACACAGTAACATCTACTGCTCGCATCTCACACAAAAGTCAAGTTGGAACTGCTTGCGCCATTCTATGAAACTTTTGGTAATTGCAATCATAGACTGAAATCTGACAATGTTTGAATGAGGTTCCTCAATAAAACGTTCTCAGTCACGGCTGCAAGAAGATTCCCGCCCTTTTGCAAGACTGAACAGCGTCATTGACTTCCATAAGAACAACAGAGGACGTTTGTTAACCTATTTCATTACCATAATTCAATAAAACGAGGCTCAAACGTAATGGACGAGACATCCTCTTATACACAGACACACCATGCACAGTCATGGTGTCACATCTAACAAAAGTACAAACCGATATCTGCGTCCACAGCACTTCATAACTTTACAGAAACATGATAAGGAAACATAAACGTGATAAGAAGGAAACATTAAGATATCCTACTGTCCATAATAATAAACAGAGTTACTCACCAGGCATGCTGGGAGTTACGGTCGACGCTACATTGTTGATTAGTCATGTTTCTTCAAGTACAAAAATGTCTGCCATGCGCAGGAATGACGCCCAGCTCCAAAATAAATCTGGTAATCCAGCTAAGAACGTATAAACCTCTATTTGTCTGATATGACAAATTTGGTGTTCCAAATCGTACAAATATCTGTTCTGCAATGCTGTTTTGACACCTCGTTACGTAACCATTATAAAAGGCTATAGATTTACACAGTAACATCGCTACTGCTCGCATCTCACACAACAAAAGTCGCGTTGTATACATTATATAACTGCTTGCCACGTTTCTATGAAACTTTTGGTATTACTAATCATAGAAAATCTGACAATGTTTGAATGAGGTTACTAAATAAGACGTTCTCAGTCACGTTTGCATGAAGATTCCCTCCCATTGACACTTGAGGGGGGATCTGACACTGTGTCCACTGCTATGTGGGGAGAGTATCAGGTAAAAAAGAAACTACTAGTGGCGTTAAAACAAATTGCGTTAACGTGTTAAAAGAAATATGCGTTAACGCGCTAATACTTGCTACTACTACTTAATAACTTAGAGAAATGCATTTTGGTGCAGTGCGAGCTCAATTATGATTGTATCGCCGGGCTTGATTTTGTGTGTAAAGTAGACCATCTGAGGATGATATACAGCCATTTTGAGTTAATTTGGTTTTATGGTTTCAGAGGAGTTAGTTCAAATCCAACCAATACATTTATAAACTTGGCTATTTATAAAAAATTCAGTTTAAAGGTAAATTTTTCAAAAACTTTAAATCGTGATGTGAATCATAATACAAATATTGTATAGAAGTATGACATACATTGAAGCAGTTAAAAATCGAAATGTACAGTACTGTTTTCAGTAATACATTTTGATTCACTGTGAGCTCAATTTTTTAAATATCAAAAATCCCCAACTTGTTTCTGTAGTGGACCATCTGAGGATGAAATACTGTGATTTTGGTGTCATTTGGTTTCACGGCCTCGGAGGAGTTGATTGAAATAGATGTGTCAAAGAGTAAAGTTCAACCAAAAAAAATCATAAAACTCATATTTATCAAAAATTCAGTTTAAGATAACGATCTGAGATTTTGCACACTTCATGTCATTAATGTTGGGATATTTATATATTCTTTAGATGATGAGGATTGTTCAATGAACCAGTGAGATATGACAAATTGAATGTAAAGTAGTGATTACAGTAATAGGATGCACTGTGAGCTCATTTTTGGAGATATCAACGAGATATTTTAGACATTTAATGTTGAGCATCTGAAGATGCTATCCTATAATTTTTATGTGATTTGGATATATGGTTTGGGACCTGGACCCTTTGGGTAGACCATCAGTTTCTGAAAAAAACAGAGTGATGAACTTCATAATTTCTATTGGGTGCCAGTTTATGAAAGTTTCATCTCACTGCAATCGACAAGTTCGGAAGATTTCAGAGCTGTAACCCTAATGGTCTATTTTTAATGATTTGTTTAACACTTTGAACCGGCTGGGATGAGGATCAGCACCTCCAAATCTGAGACCATGGTTCTCAGCAGGAAACCGATGGATTGTCTACTCCAAGTAGGGAATGAGTCTTAATCCCAAGTGAAGGAGTTCAAGTATCTCGGGGTCTTGTTCTTGAGTGAGGGGAAAATAGAACGAGAGATGGGCCGGAGAATTGGAGCAGCGGGTGCGGTGTTGCAGTCGCTTTATCGCACCGTTGTGACGAAGAGAGAGCTGAGCCAGAAGGCAAAGCTCTCAATCTACCGGTCTATCTTCGTTCCTACTCTCACCTATGGTCACGAAGGGTGGGTCATGACCGAAAGAACGAGATCGCGGATACAAGCGGCGGAAATGAGCTTCCTCCGGAGGGTGGCTGGCATCTCCCTTAGGGATAGGGTGAGAAGTTCAGCCATTCGTGAGGGACTCGGAGTAGAGCCGCTGCTTCTTTGCGTAAAAAGGAGCCAGTTGAGGTGGTTCGGGCATCTAGTAAGGATGCCACCTGGCCGCCTCCCTAGGGAGGTGTTCCAGGCACGTCCAGCTGGGCGGAGGCCGCGGGGCAGACCTAGGACCAGGTGGAGGGATTATATCTCCACACTGGCCTGGGAACGCCTTGGAATCCTCCAGTCAGAGCTGGTTAATGTGGCCCGGGAAAGGGAAGTTTGGGATGCCCTGCTGGAACTGCTACCTCCGCGACCCGACCCCGGACAAAGCGGATGAAGATGATGATGATGAACTTTGAACTGCTGCTATAGCGCCACCAACAGGAAAAATGAGACTGCATGGCATGGGGAGTAGTTTTGAGAGGACCTGGACATGTCTGCCAAATTTGGTGCATTCTTAACCATGGGAAGTAGGATACTTGGGGGAATAATAATAATAATACTAACGATTACAATAGTTGACCGGCCACCTAAAAAGAAAAAAAAAGAAAGAAAGAAAAATAGCAGAAAAGAGACACAAAAAGAAAAGAAAAAAATGTAAAAAGAAGAGACAAATCTGGTTGGAATGGTCATTGAACTCTCAGCAAATGGAGGAGGTTGCACATGGATCAACCTACACCACCTTCAGTATGCTAAAGATGATGTGCAAAATTAAAAACATAATCTGTTACCGAACGATACACAACACACCAAAATTAATCTAAAGATGGTGTGCAACAATCAAAAGAAACTCGCCCCCATACTGTCTATAAAATGATCTAATAAATTATAATTGTAAACATTTAACATTTATAAAAAAGTGTTTAAGGTAAATTTTTTTAAACTAAGTCGGAATGGTAATAAGATGACACGTTAAAAAAAAAGTATGATTCAAATTGGTCAAATATTGAAGCAGTTTAAAATCTGAATGTACAGTACTGTTTACAGTAATACATTTTCATTCACTATGAGAAAATTTCTCTATATCTAAAATCCCCAACTTGTTTCTATAGTAGACCATCTGAGGATGATATGCTGTGATTTGTGTGTAATTTGGTTTTACGGCCTCGGAGTTGGTTAAATTAGATGAGTCAAAAAGTGAGTCACGTGACCAAAAAATCACAAAACTCATATTTATAAAAAATTCAGTTTTTAAGATAACGATCTGAGATTTTGCACAATTCTTGTCATTAATGTTGGGATATTTATATATTTTCCGGATGGGGATTGTTTAATGAACCAGTGAGATATGACATATTTCATGTACAGTACTGAGCTCATTTTTGGAGATAAACAAGATATGATGCGATTTGGATATATGGTTTCGGACCAGGCAGGGTAGATCACCAGTTTTTGAAAAACAAAAACAGTGATGGACCTCATAATCTCTAATGGGTGCCAGTATATGAAACTTTCATCTCACTGCAATGGACAAGTTCTGAAGATTTCAGAGCTGTAATCCTAATGGCCTATTTTTTATGATTTCTCACTTTGAACTGCTGCTATTGTGTCACCAACAGGTATATTGAGGTGGCATTGCATGGGGTGTGGTTTTGAGTGGACCTGGACATATGTGCAACATTTTGGTGCATTATTAACCCTCTGGGGCCCAAGCCATTTCTGGGCGTTTGTCACATTTTTACTCACTGTGGGCTCATTTTTGACTGCACCTGCAAGTGATGCACCTCTATGGAAACTGCACAATCATGGCTAGAAGAACTGAGAACTAAAATAAATTATTTTGTGCATTTTAACACAGTTATCATGTCATAAGTCATGAAAAAATAAAAAACGTAAGTTGATTTTCTTTGATAATTTCTTTTTAAAAAATGATAATTTCTTTTAAAAAATTGAACAAACATGGAATCTCTATATACAACAGTGTTTCAAGTGCTCACAAGTGTTGCCAACATAGAAAAAAAGGGAATTGGCTCCACATGCTATAAATACATAACTATTAACATTTTTCCAAAGAACAAACTAGGCGATTTTTTTTTTTTACTATATACAGTTCTCAAAACACAACTTCACAACTACAGAGAGTGATTTTAAGTTGCTAAATCATGCCAGTCTCTGAAGCAGTTCCTGTCCAAAATCAGGCAGTGGCACATGACAGTTTCTGCACATCCATGCAGTTTTTTTCTTGCATTGTACACAGGAAATCCTTCCTGCTGTGGCCTTTTTTGAGTGGCCCGCATCTGGGTTTATAGCCACAGGGATGCAGGTCTGTGGGGCAGGTGTGGATGGTCTGGATGATGAGGCAGGTTTGGATGGTCTGGATGATGGTGTGTGGTCCAACAAACAGCCACAAAGTTCAGCAGAGAGGGTCTCCATGAACTTCAAATGAGTCATGGGTTTTTTCTGTTTCCCCTGACATAGTTCTTTGTGGATGATGAAGGCGTTTGTGTCAATGTCAATAAAGTGTCTAAATATGTTTTTTTTCCTTTAGCAATGTTCTTTTTGGCCTGTTTGTTTGTGTTGTCACATATTGTTTTGACAGTGTTGTCATCAAAAAATGTTTTGAAAAGCTCTGAAGACTTGGGGCAGTCCACTATCCCAAACCAAAGCTGTGAAGACTTGGGGCAGTCCACTATCCCAAACCCTTGCACTCCAGGGGTCCGAGCAGGGCAAAAGAATGGGAGGGGCTGTGACCACCGCCGGTATAGAGGGTGATGGTGTACCACATCATGGCTGTCCGCCGGAGGTGGAGGGTCTTGTGTTGTCTTCGTAGTCTCTAAAAAAAACAAATATAACTTCATAACATTTCTAATATTGAAACATAAAATAGAAATGAAATACAATTTATAGTGTCTAAATATAACGTACAGACTTATTGTTGAGATACGGCATAATAATATATAGGCTACTCACTTGTCTTCGCGTGGATCTCTGCCCTCGACAAAATCTTCCTCTGACCCGCTCGAAAAGCTATCTGGAGCCGAGTCTTCTTCAATGTCACTTTCAAAGGAATGTTTTGAAAACTTTGTTGCGACTTGCGCTGTCGAAGATTTTCGTGCCATACTGCATTTATTTGTTTTACTTTAGGTGGAAACAAGTTTTCGCTGTTGCTAAAAATTTCTCCGTGCTAGGGCTCTGCCCTCCCCTCTCTGCTACACAGTCAAAGCTTTGGGGATTTTTAGTTACGTCACTGTTGGTCTCAGCAGAGTCATTCAAGGCTTCCCGGTTGCGCAGAGAACTGCAGAATTTGGCTGTTTTTACAGAATGTCGATCACGCAAAGGTTTTTTTTTCTAAGAATTTTTTTTCGAGACATGTAGAACACATTGATTATTATAAAATATCAAAATTTTAAGCTTAATTTCGGTTACATTTTCTGATTGAAGCGTTATGCTCACATGATGAGTTTATGGATGCTGAAAAAATTTAAATTCCCAAAAAATTTTCGGTTTTTGAAATTTATGAATATGATAGATGGTTTATTTTTCGCAAATTTTTTTAAACAATATGACCTTTCCATCCCGCCCGCGAGCTGTGGGGCTCTGACCAAGTAGGATATTTGGGGGAATAATAATAATAAATAATAACAACAACAATTACAAGATGTGGCTGGCTAATGAATAAAACAAATAAAAAAAGTTTAACTACATTGCAAGCAAATATTAAGCTATATCTTAGAAATCTATATTTGTTTCTTATGGTTTTGAATGTAGTCATTTTAATTCACTGTTTTCTTATGTGTGTTTGTTTTTGGTTGTGGATCTGTGGTTTTGCTTGTGGATTGTTTTTGTTTTGTCACAAAAATCACGTGAAGGCGAGGTATAGAAGATGATTTCTATTGGCCCATCGTAGTTGGAGTGACAGCAAATTTTTCAACCCAAACACACCCATTCTTAAACGCATCATCATTATGAGCATGAGGTTTTTGGACAGCACAGCAGCAAGTGAAGGGTGCCGAGTTGTGCCTGCCCATGACACTGACTGTGGTAAAGTCGATTAACATCATGACAGTAGCCATAGACCAAAGCCCTCTGGTGCCCAGGGACAAAAAAGGAAGAGGAGAAACAATGGGCTCAACACAGCCAAGTCATGCAAAACATGACACACTTTTTATTCTTGACCTTTCTGCGTAAGAAGCTGCTGACATAAATTTACCCCGATATATTGGTAGCTCTGAGAATCGCAGCCACTCTTCCTCTTACAGTGGCTGTTGCAGAAAGGAGCTTCTCCAAACTTAATAATAATAATAATAATAATAATAATAATAATAATAATAGCAACACAGTAAAAGTAGGTCAACTACTGGTTAACATTTCACCAACTATCATACTTGTTTTAACAACCAAAGAGGACAACGTAATTATGTTCATAACAGCAATTCTATGCACTAATTGCAAACAGTAACGCACAGCTATGGCTATGGCGGGTGGTTATAAATTTTGTATTAACAACGCCACACATTTAAAATGCAAGCCTTGGTTACGTTAGCCTATGTCAATACTGTTCAAAGTATTCAACAAATCATTAAAAATAGGCTATAAGGGCTATAGGTCTGAAACTTAAATACACTAGCACCCACAACAAATTATTATGTCTACCATTAGTGTCAAAGTCCAAACCCATACATCCAAATCATAATTTTCATGTTTTCTGTAATTGTTTTTACATTGCCAGCCACCACAATATCTGCTTGCAGATATTAATATTAAGCCTACAAATTTAGGGAAGGCTCTGCCTTCTCTAGCCTATGTTACACGCTGCATATGGCAGAGCAGTTGTACTGTGAAAAGCCATCTTTAATTTACACAAGTTACAGAGCACCACATTGTTGGGTCTATGTTAAAAAAAAACTCCCCCACTTTGGATAACCGTGGGCGAGTTGTTTTAACTGCATCTTGTTCTCCATTGGAATTCATAATTTCTTCTTTGCACGTTGCGCAAATCAACGTAATTCCGTAATCAATAAGAATCGACAAACTGACCAGCCCTACCCAAAGCACAGCTTCAAACTATGCAAGAACTACTAGGAAGGAAGCCACCAGCTGGCATTCTGTCTACAATGGAGTGGCAAGTGTAGTCTCAACCCTATTGAGCTGTTGTGGGAGCATCTTAACCATATGGTACGTAACAAGTGCCAATCCAATTTCTGGAGGTGCTTCAGGAAGCATGGGGTGAAATTTCTTCAGATTACCTCAACAAATTGACAGCTAGACTGCCAAAGACTTGCAATGCTGCAATTACTGCAAATGGAGGATTCTTTGACAAAAGCAAAGTTTGAAGGACAAAATGATAATTTCAAGAAAAAACATTGCAGTCATACGCACTAGGCCACCACAATCCCTTCACCAACAGTTTACTTTTATTTATTTTCACCACTTGATTAAGGGCAAAGTCTTCTACATAGTTTAATTAGTTGTTTTTGATTTAACATAGCTCTTCGTTAAAGAGAGACAATCAACAATAGCAATCGATCAACAGCAGTATGCTGGCCTAACCTGAACGAATTCATTCATCTAACCACTAAACTCAGTCTTCATGCCTATGAGGAAAAATTCTCAACATAAGTCCATTTCATAAAGTTCAGATGTCATCATGAAATGTAGACCAAATAACTATAATTAAACATAGTAAGAGTGCTCCTGGTGAGGACTTTCTCTATCACCACACCCTGCCAGACATCACACAGTGCAGTAAGTCAACCTGACATGCTGGGCTTGCCTAACACATTACCTTCATGGGCTGGCTCAGGGTCTGGGGTGAGGGAAATGTCGTTGAGCTCCCGTAGACAGAGCCATTCCCCATCGACAGACACGCGGAAGTTACAAAGGTAAATTGTCTCCCGGGCTGCCTGGGTGATCTTGTCTGTGGTAGGGGTCGGGGCATCGCTTTGGGGCGTCAGATCAGACATGATGACTCAGCTGATACTCAGGCAATGACAAATTCACAGAGTAATAAAACAGAACTGTTCACTGAAAGCCAAGCAGAGCTAGGCCCCCCCACACACAAAAAAAACGATTTGCTTTTTTAAAGAAGCTTCAGCAATACAGTAAAGGTAAAGAGAAGACAATGCGAAAATAGTCCTGAGCAGGTCTTCGGAAGGATGCAGATTTTTTTCTTTGTATTCCTTTTCTCCACCCTCCTCTTCAGCCTTAACAGATTGTAGGAGAACACACTGCAGTCTTGACAAATGTAGCCCAGCCTGCTTCTTTTCCCTTGAATTCTACTTCAAATTACTCTGTGAAGCTTTTTTAAAACAACCTGTGTCTCAATAAAGCAGTCTACTGGTCTGCCTAGTTCCATTTCATTCTAATTCGATAGGTTACGTGCAGTCTGCACCGGGTGGGTGTTGACCAAGATGGCTGACAAGTACTGGATAGAGGACCATTGTCACGTGATTAAATAGTACATGTATTAAGGCGGTAGAGTCCTACGGATTTTTATAAACTCTCCCTCTTTGATTTTCAAACACATTCACTAGATTTGCTGAGGAATGAGATTAGCCCGGTATGGCACGTTACACTGAACACATTTACGAAAGCGCACTGACTACGTATACAACCGCCCATGTGAAAGAATGGAACGAACTTAAAATCATACCATGTTTGCCTATTTCCAGCCATCAACAATAAATAAATACCCCGTGTTTCACGACAGTGTAAAAGTACTTTCGACTACAGAGAAGTTAAGAATGTCTTTCTTGATTCATGAACATCATGAGTTCACTGTGCTAACTTTAAGTACATTTAAAAGACTTAATGTTTTCAAACTATCCCATTATTATACAGCTAAACTAGCCAAGTATTGAAGTAGTAGCTAGCTAACTAGCGTTTTCCTGCAACAGTTAAAGACGGTGTAAACTAACCAAAATTACGAACACTTAGTTACGTAACGTCAGCTAACTACTTAACTATATAACTATTTAGTGTTCGCTAGCAAGACTCAAGAGAAACAATCATCACCTACTTTTTGAACTCTTTGTCTTCGTTCTATCAATTCGGAAATCATACTGCACAGGAGTCGCAGACGTGTTCGGAAATCTTACGTTGGCCGAATGTAATGCCTCTTTAAAATAAATGACTGAAGTCGGAGAAAAAGTCTCATCCGGACTGTTGTCTTGGAGTCTGTTTTTATTCTGAAAAAGGGGTCTGACAAAGTCCCCAGATGCCTCCAAACTTTCTGTATCCTCCGAACGATGATGTCCTTCTGTGGTCGACAAACTCTGCTCCGCCATCTCCCAGGTAGATTGCGGTAGCTAATCTAATGTTTCCAAGTTTTCTCCTATTCACATGTAACCAGCTTGGCTTAACGCTATTCTTGACCAGTTCAGGATCGCCTCACACGACTAACCTCAGAATGCGTCATTTTCGTGTCACGTTGGTAGGTTAAATATCACCGTGATTCTAGACCTGGACAGGATGTCATCACCAATCACAGCAGGTACTAGCTAGCTTCAAGATTTCAGCCTGATGCTCTTCTTCTGCTTGTGACAAATGCCGCAGATTACTTTGTAAGAGTATTGCTGCCCTCCACTGGTTGGTTCCACTAGTAACTATTTCCTCAAGTAAAAAAAACGCTCTTGAAAAGCCAGAAAATGCATTTCCCTGAGCAAATGCGATGTGATGAGTCGCAGCTATTAGTAGACAAGCCAAACATTCGGACCGTAATTAGGCTAGACATCCGTAACAGCTACAAAATGCAACCAACGACAGCACATTCACGCAGCGGTGTAGAAAATCGCGCTTTGTAGCGGTTTGAAACTGTTTGAATCGACACAAATATAACTTTTTTTTTGTCGGAGTCTTTTAAGTCATTCAAGAGTAGAACTTAGTTTCACAACATAAGTGTTAATATCTATACAGCTCTTGCTAAATCACATTTAGCTTCCAAATTGCGTAGGTTTTGTTCTTACTCGAAAAAATCCTTAACTTTAAGCAGTTCAATACAATTTTTTTTTATTTCATATCAAATGATTTATGAATTAGTTTAAGCACATATCCTTAAGTCACTGATATTCAATCTTTCCATATTTCTACCGCTATAACATCACTTGTCATTTTAAAACTCACCACTGCGCGGTGGTAGACGCTGAATTTAGTTAGAATCTGCCTTTTCGGCCAGTCAAAAATGGTGCCCCCCTAGCGTTTAAGCTAAATTTCCGGTCCTTTCCCATAATATTAAACAGTCAAACTTCGACTCATTTTCAAGACAACCCTTCTCGGGGAGAAGGGTTCATATGGGGTCATTATTGTAGCAAAACTATTTGCAAATGCGTGTGGAGAGTTGTGCATCTCTCTCAATCCGTGCGTGCGTAATCAGGTTTGTAAGTGTATAAAAAATATCCTTCTGTGTTCAGATTTGCAAGTGTATTGAGAGTTGTATGTGTGTAGACAAATCTGTGAATGCGTGCATAGATCTGCAAATGTGTAGACAAATCTGTAAATATGTACGTGGATATTAATGGCTAAAAGTCTCAAGAGCTGAAAATACAGACACGCATAAATTACAACTCACGCGGGCCTCTCAATTGGATGTGTTTTTACACGTGACATTTGCTACACTTCTGCCGTGGCAGAGATCTGCATGATCTGTGCGTGTGTAGCGATTTGTCTGCGTCGAGATCCGTCCGTGTGGCGATTTGTCTGTGTGTCGATGTTCGTAGGTGTGTCTCAGTAGAAAAGTATGAAACTTGAACGATATGCTAATGTTCGATTGTTTTGCAATTCGTTACAATATTTTTAGTTATGTTAACGTTTTAAGTTATTGCTCTCGAACGCAGTATTACTTTAGCTAAGTTAAGGGAACGTTATACTTGGGCTACTAATGAAAGTGTAAACCGTTTAATCTCCAACTATCCAACTTTCCTTGCTTTTTAGTAAGTGAACAAGAGAAATTTGATAGACAAATACTAAAGAAATTGTAGAAGTAATGAGGGGCACAACTGGCCGTTTTATATTGGCATTGCGAAAGTTATTTTAATAAACACATTTTGGTTCACACACAACGTGTCTTTTTCATCAGAAGTGCTTATGATTCTACTGTAAGCCTGAGGGGCTATATGGTTATTTATATCAGAATTAACAAAAATTATAGGGCCTAACCTAGCACTACACGGTCTACAGTAAAACCAATAGTGAAGTAGTCTATAGTAACTAGACTGCAGCAGCTTTTGATAATGCATAAATAGCCTATAGCGCAAATTATTACATTGTGTAATCTGTTGGCCTAGTGCAGCATATGGCATGATATCTTAATGTAACGTTTAAATGTAACTTCACATCTCTTAAGCTAAATAATAATTTTATTCAGTTCGTCAACGTCTATGGACGGATATTTATGGGGTTCGTTCGCATTTTGGTCTGGTTGTGAAACTGCCCGGCTTAAACCTTCATTTGCCTTTCTTATATGGCTGTGCTCTTCGACACACTACATCCAATCAAAGTTTAAAATTCTGGCAGCTGACATGGGCCGGTCGATCAGTCCGCAGTCACTTTACGCTGTATTGTAGCACCCAGTGAGCAATAGTTATTAGTAGCAACCTGTGTAAGCAATGGATTAATTGATATTGCATATTGCATATGAATGTATGGCAGTTTAGGGCTTCCATATGAATGCAAAAAATCATTTGAAAGTTGTGTTTGAGAATGTAAACTAACTGAATACCCATTACTAATGGAATTAGTTAGAATATCAAGAGAAAATAACTTGGGAGCAAAACAGCAACACCAGATACTGTTAAATTGCAGCCTCGGCAAATGTAATGACTAATGTAGCCTATATTCTATAGCCTAGTTTATGATGTAGCCTAGTTCAAAGCTTATTTACCAGCTCATGTGACATTATTATAAACGCGTTGATTGGATGTTACATGTCGAAGTGCACTTTGGGAGTCACAGAAATTTCTACTGAGACACAGAGGAAACGCCACACAGACTGATCTCTATCACACAGATGAATCTCGACAGACAAATCGCTACACATGCATAGATCTCAAGAATGCAGATCTCTGCCACGGCAGAAGTGTAGCAAAAGTCACGTGTAAATACACATCCAATTGAGAGGCCTGCGTGAGCTGTAATTTATGATTGTCTGTATTTTAAGCTCTTGCCGCAAAATTCTTAGACTTTTAGCCATTAACATCCACGTACGTATTTACAGATCTATTCACGCATTCTCAGATTTGTCTACACATATACAACTCTCAATACACTTGCAAATCTGAATACAGACGGATATTTTTATACACTTACGAACCTGATAACGCACGCACGGATTGAGATACAGATACACAACTCTCCACACGCATTTGCAAATAGTTTTGCTACAATAATGACCCCATAGGTTCAACTGGAGACAAAAACATGGCGGCGCAGCCGGGCGAGCCCCCGGACGTACGGGTCAGCCCCGGATGCAGAATCATGGAGCTCTACTTCGCACACCCCCTCTACGTCACTAACTGTCCTTCTCTTCGTTCTGGATTCAGTTAGACTTCGCTGCACCTTCTCCTTTGCAACGTGACTCCCAAGCGCTATTATTATAATAATATAGCCTACTGTTCGCAGTTTCCACCACGGCACAGGTAAAGTAACAAGAATGTTTTTATGGCATCCATTTGCTTATTTGTATTTTGAATAGTTTGCCTTACTTTAATTATTATCCATCTGGTGTCATCTTTAATGGTGGTAGTCAGAATGCTAACGTAGCATGCTAATGTTTTGGTTTATTCAGTGTTCACCACACTGATGTAGCCAGAAACTTTAGGATGCTAAGTGAATGGGAAAGTGTGTCCAAACCTTTTACTGGAGCTGTATGTATTTAGGTATACCACCACATTAAGACATGTTTTATTCTGTGAATGCACGTCCAGCTCCTCCACTGCAGTATAGAAAAGGTTATTGCGTTTCGACAGTAACGTTTCACTAGCCTATACAGCTGAGAACATTCACAGCTGCCTGTAATGAAGGTAAATAGTGTATTAAATTGTTTCCTGCAGCGTAATCTGTGATTTTTACAGAGGTGGACTGTTACCTGTGCTGTTGCACACACCACCAAGACAGTTAGGAGACAACAGGTTGGTAGAAAACCAGTTGTAAAGCAAAGTTATTTCTATTTACCTTTGCAAGATGATTAATATGTCT
Source organism: Galaxias olidus (assembly GCA_026901105.3). Taxonomy (NCBI): domain Eukaryota; kingdom Metazoa; phylum Chordata; class Actinopteri; order Galaxiiformes; family Galaxiidae; genus Galaxias; species Galaxias olidus. The sequence continues at coordinate 146,155 of JAPMUY010002391.1, read as the reverse complement.
TTTTCAAAAATATGCTACATCATTTTTGATATGGTTAAAAGCTATGTTTATTGCAGCGGTATGTGGAACTGGACAGTTCTGTTTTAAGGTTGTGGAGAGCAATGTGAGGAGTGGTCGACACTGACCAGTGGTAAATAAATTCTAGTAAATAAAAAAACAATGACAGTTTTAAGAATGGCACACTTCTACTTCATACCAGCCCAAGGAAGCCCCACAGGTGTGCTCAATCTTAAAAAAAAACGTAGTGAATGCGATTGCAGTGATGAAAGTGAAACATGCTAGAGGGTACATTTTAAAGCAAACTCTAAGTGTAGTAAAAGTATGCCATTCTGAAATCAACCAATGTGTTTTGTAGATGTGTAAAGTAGAATATGTATTACATAATTTCCTTAAGTCTTATTTGTATATAAGTTAAAGAAAGTAGGCTAAGTTTCTGCAACGGTATTCTGATATACATTTCATATTTACAGGCTGAAAATTAATGCTTGCACATGGTCAAGGACACTGCAGAGATGAGGTATGAATTCAGTTGCATAGCGTTGTCTTGTTAATTGCATCTGAACAGTTAATTTGAGTTTTTGACACCACACAGGGAAAGAGCATTACATTGTTGAATCTCCATTTGACTCCAGCTTGGCTGTTTGACCTGCCCATAGTGTTAAATTGCATTGGTTTTGTATAATCTGGCGGTCATGTTCCCACACACAACCACATTCACTGAAATAATTCTGTTCAGACTACAATGTTTCTTTTGGTTTATCAGCTATGTATGAGAGGATCATCCCAGGGCCTGCAAAGACTACATTTTCAGACTATTAGCTTTTTAGGACTTTACATATAATTGTACCATCTCATTAAGGTTTTTATCGCTGTCCTTTTTTAGCAGGCATGATCGACTGGAAGGGTTGCCAGCCAGTATTAGGCTTGAACGCAGGGTGCCATTTTTTGTAAGCGGACACAAACCAAGATATTACTAGAATGTTGGGTGCCCTGACTGCCAGCACCCAGATTACGTTTTTTAGTTTGACCTTCTTTTTATTTTTGATGCCCCTCACATTTATGTTGCAGGTAGTGTTTGTTTGAAGGCCTGAATGATACCTCTGTTAATTTTTTAAAAGTATAAAGATTGTTTATGAAGCACGAATGAGGCATAATGAACAGGAAACACGAATGAGGGTCAGTGAACATTAAGGTTGGATAGTGCTTCGCTGTCCACACTAAAATTCACCAGTGTTGAACTTTAATTTAGTACAGGGCTGTGGATGTTGGAGGTCTACACTAATCCAGAAGTAAGTGCCAGGGACAGCTATGCATCTGAACAGCAGAATTTATCTACATTGTTTAATTACACTGTGAAAACTTACCTTCTCAGAAGGCAACACAACAAAAAGGTGGTCCATGAAATGTTTTTGCCTTGGGTCAATAATAGAAAGGAAAGGTATGAAACATGACTAAATCAAGGATGAGGATGTCAAATACTTCATGTACAATAAATATTGCATTACTTATTGAATTGCTTTACATTGGGCTGTCACAGGTCTCTTTACACATGATAGTCTGGTTACTCATTGCTACTGCCTGTCCACTATTGGTAAGAAGATATGGGTGGCTGATGTAGGCTATTGATGATGGTCTCTGTTTAAAAAAAAAAAAAAAGTCTCAGCAATTTTATGGGATTCCTTATTTTTTTATATTCAGAATACATATAAATTAGGGTTTCATACACCAATAAAGCCTCAAGAATATGTATGATATAATGCAGCACAACATGAAAGATGCACAACAAAAGCAATGTGATAATGTTGCCATTAGGCTTGTGGAAATGAATTGAAGCTGTAATTTGCTCTAAGCTGAATGGTTTGGATAGTTAGTCTTAGATAGAAATGTTGTATTAGTGAAGAAGAAACAGTAAAAGGAAAGAAAAACAAGGCTATTTTCTGACTAACAGGAATTCACAATGTATCAGCAACAGTTTTGAATAACGGCATTAGAGAATAACGGAGTTACTAACGGCCTTATTTTTTCAGTAACGGAGTAATCTAACTATTTACTTTTCTCATTACGACAACGCCGTTACATTACTTACAATATAACGCGGCGCGTTACTACAACTCGATTAATTGAAATGACTTTTCCTAAGAGCGCAATCTCTGCAGCGGGAGGGAACTGCTTTTTAGGAGTTTTGTTTTTTCAGTGCACGGGGAAAGCATGGGTGGTGAGAGAGGCATACGTGATGACGATTGGCAGAGGAGACGTCAGGTGGGCGGGCATACACAATGCACACAAGTCAGACCATCAAGAGAGTCAGCGACTATGGCGGAGAGAATAGCACATTCTACGGTGGCATTTCATAACTGGAAGTATAAACATTACTTTACGCTTGCTGAAGTCCAAGGTTAAAATGTATATGTGAAATGCACATTATGTCCGGTAACGAAGACGTTATCTGCTTCGGTTACAAACAACTCTAATCTCATGAAGCACCTCGCATCGTCTCACCCTTCCACAACACTCGTGTCTGGCAGCCCGCGCCCCAGCGTGAGCTCCGACGATGGAGGTGGTCCTGGTCCTGCACCATACAAACAGAAAAGGCTTGATTTCACTTTCCCACCACACGCACTAAAATGGTGTAGATTAGTGTACAGGGTTTTCAGATATTTAGTTCATTTCATTAATTATTAAACATTTTATATTTAGTAATAGTAACTTGAACTCACAGCTCTATTTCAAGTTTCAATAACAGGAAAAGTATCCAAATTCATCGACATTTTAAATCATAAAAAGTAACGACAGTTACTTTGCGTAGTAACTAGTTACTTTGATTGAACAGTAACTCCGTTACTAACTCAGTTACTTTTGGGGAGAAGTAACTTGTAACTACAACTAGTTACTTTTTTAAAGTAACGTGCCCAACACTGATCAGCAATAAACGTGAGTGCTGTGACTCATGAATATCGCTGTAAAATGAAAATTATAGGTTAATAGGCCTAGTATGATGTTTTGTTAACATTACAACCATATAAATACTCCATTGCTTTTAGCTCATTTAAACTGCAATATTACACCAATCATACTTAGTATTATTGTTAGCATCATTTGCAAATAGCTAACTACATTTCGCTAATGCTAAAGAACGAGCAACATAGGTCACCGGACGAGTGATGTAAAGGAAATAAAGTGCCTCTACACCCGGAGGCTTGGCTGTACTATGTCCGGAGGCTTGGGCGTACGTTCCGCCATGTTTTTGTCTGCAGTTGGACTATATTGCTCTCGGGACATGACCCTGAGCGACGGCTCCGATCGGTCATAAATGACCTAAAATGTGTTTCAAATACTTTAATCGTGTTGCTACTACCCCAAAATGCATCCATCGCTTGCCAGCTTTTCACAGGCCATAGAAGGAGGTCTCATTGAGGAGTGAGCCAAATATCAGATCAATCGCTTTGTGGAAATTAGAGATCCGCCCCCTCAAAGCATGTGATACATTTGATGCTTTGTATACTTCACTTGTTGCCCGGACAGCGGTAAGAGCGATATGTTTCTCCACTTTCTGCCTAATTTCATTTGGTTTGCGACGGAAAAACAATATAGAGAGACATCATTTCCGTGTATGTGTTCATTGGTTTTTCAGAATTTTGTTACGACCTAACAGCATGTCCGGGAAAATATTAACTGTTGATTATTTCAGTAGAAATTGAAATGATGCGTCTGTGCAAGCATTAGACAGCCATGCAGGGACGCCTGGTCTCTTTTATCTTTTGAAGCATTACATGAAATACGCCAGGACATTCAGAAACGCAGTGGGCCTAGGACTAAATGTTAATGCATGAATACATTTAAAAAAAGTTATAACAGTAAAAAAAAACATGACATGTTTAAGTTAATTATATTATATAGACCTATCATAGGATCATATCTGTCTGTCGACTGTGACCTCTTCTATTGGTCAGCTTAAAATAAACAGATTTCTTTTTATTCATCTATATTTTTGGCTTTGGGGATTTTCCAATTCAAATACACAATCATACAAAACCTGTTTCTGCTGTTCAGAGTACCAGAGATTTTACGTAAGGAAGTGAAGAAGCAACGAGCCCAAAATGAGCTGCAGTAAGATGCTGCCACGGTTTAGTAAGATTGTGCCAAGGGAGTGTGATGCTCTAGGTATTCAATTAAACAATGTGTCAGTTGAAAAATCTGTAAAGCTCGATCTTAATCTGTTGACTAACAGGGTAATAGTTGAGATAGGAATAGTTGTAGGGCTTAAACAGGTGCAGACAGAGTATAGACAGATAGAGACTAGGTTCCATCTTAAATATGATAGGGATGAGTTGCTGCAGTGGGTAGACTTGTGCGCACATTATTTAAATGAGTATGTAGAGTTCGAATCTCTCATTGCCACAGATATGATAGGTAGGACTATTCAACACATGTATTTAGACGATGAAGGGACTGACTGTTGGCACCCAGCTAGAGTAGTTTGCCTAGGCCTAGACCATGGCTCAGTTGCTGTAGAGTATGAGGGGGAGGGAGACGAGGGGGGTGTTTATGAGTGCCCTCTCCTAGATGATTATATAAGTCATAAAGTTAGGTTACCATTGTAAAATAAATCTTTCAACTGTCTGAGCGTTCCATGTTTCAAGCCAGCAGTTGGACGTGTGTATAGGATATTCGTATTCGGGTCTTGATTGCCAGAGCATAGTCACTAGTCTTTATGGTGTTTTCCATAAGGTCTGTTGACAGGAAATGTGAGACTGGGTGAGTATTTTTTCATTGTTTCATATGTATATAGCAGAGTCCAGACTGTCTGAGCATTCCATGTTTCAAACCAGTTTCAGGACGTGTGTATAGGATATTTGTTTTAGGATCCTGAGTGTAGTCACTAGCTTTCACATATTGTTTCATAAGCCATAATTGGATGCATACTAATGTTTTCTGCTATCCACTCCCCCCTTTGCAACTTTTAGCTTGCCCCTTACGGATATTATAGTTTTCAAATGACTGAAAATTATTAGATAAAAATGCACATACTTTGTTTTAGTTTCTGTGATCACAGTGTCACTTAAACACATACAATGTACAACATTCTTTAACTTAATTAAAAAGTAATTTCCTGACTGTATAAATCTGAGACTGATTTCCACAAATAAAAAACATATGTATCAACACCACTGGTTTAACAGTTCTTCTTTCAAGCATATCATTACATTTTAAACCTTTATACTATTTGGATACATTTTAAAGTTTCAGAACAGTCTATAGCTTGGAGCAGAGCAGTTACCAAGTTCCCCCAAAAATGTGAGATCCTAATAAAAGGTTTTTGTGAAGAATCTAATCTGTAATGTCCGTCCTGTATCTACACATAAGATGCTAATTATAAGAGAGATCATTGGGTTACATCAAATTTGACTTTACTAAATTGAAATATTTTAGTTGAGTTGCATGCCAGTTCATTATGAATTAAATATGGAAATGTAATTGTGAGGGTTGTGCAGACGTCCGTCCGGTAGAGGGCGCTGGAGAGCTGTGGTGGTGATGTAGCAACCTCTGACGAGGCACCAGAGTGCAAACAGGTGTGTTCAATCTGGTGTTTAGTCAAAGGGCTGCTATAAAAGGATGTCAGTTTGTTTCAGTAGGGAGATCTCTGACATGCCGCAAGGCTGCACCACTGGCTCCCACAACAAGCGACAGACTGGTACAGAGGGAGGAGAACTAGACGCTGCCTGGCAGCAACAATAAGAGCAGGAGCGGAAAGTCCTGGCTGGGGGGTTGTGCATAATAAAAGGGTTAATCCCAAAGACAATCTCTGTTGTGCAGAGTCCTCTGTGTGCCAAGAACCTTACAGTAATGATATACATAATTTTCTTTAATTACAATTAACCATTGAGACTGCTTGGAGGGCTTTTACCCCTATATTACCTCCTTATACAATCATCTGCAGCCCTGTACTAAAACCAATGAGGGAACGTATTGAATTGGTGAGAGGTTTTTGGGAAGAGAGCGGTGACATATATTCAGTCATCTGCAGCTTTGTACCAAAGCCAATGAGGGAACGTATTGAATTTGTGAGAGGTTTTTGGGACGAAAGTGGTGACGTATGCATATAAATACATGTTGGTGAAAACCTGGGGTGGGGGTTACGTTATGAGTGATGGGACAGCGGTAGCATTCCAGCGATATTTTATGTTTGAGCTTTTTGAAACCTTAATAGCTTTACATATTCAAATGTAGTCCTTGCTGAAGGATTAATCTGTTCGTATGGTTAATCTGTTTGCTCATCACATTAACAATGGATTTGAGGTTCACAAATATGTTGCATGTCAACCCCGTGGGAATTCAAAGGGAACCGTGCGTAACAGCACAGTGCTTGCACATTTTTCTTTCCCTGCGACTTACCATTTCGAGCGTAGCCTATACGTTCACTGCACTTTATACAATCTATACATGTAATCAAATTAATTTATAATAGGACACACTTAATAAGGCCTCATATAAGTGACTAATCAAGGGAACTAGCTTTTGTGAGAAATGTGCTCTTTTGCCGGGGATGTAGGTAGCTCTTAAGAGAGCCTTTTTGATTCGACATCCCAGGAATCACCAGAGCTGGTACACACTCAAAGCAGCCTGGAAATTCGCCATGAAGAGTTCCAGCCCCTCAAAATTGAAGTGCACCCCATCGCAGAGCAGATGTTCGGTGTGGCAGATGTTGGGGTGCTTTATGAACGCCATGCCACGCTTGAACATAAAACCACACATACACCCGTTAAGGTACCACCGCACCCTTTCCATGCCATAGGCGGAGCGGGCGCGTTGGTACCGCCAGTTGGCACGGGGAAGTATGTGTGAGAACACCAGCCACGAACGGGGAAACATGCAAACAAAAATCGCCGGGATGTCCTCTTTCATCTGCAGGATGATGTCGTTTCCACCCAGGTGAATGAGGATGATGTCGTTTCCACCCAGGTGAATGAGGATGACCGCAGGGTCAAATCGGGTGGTAGCACGACGTCTTTGGAGCACCGGCATGAGTTGCTCCAATCTCATGCCGCTCTTGCCGCCCAAACGCGGACGTTCAGGCCCAGGTGGGGATAGAGGCCCCGGTCCCTGGCGTGCTTAGCCAGTCTCACTACGAGAGAGCTCCCAATGATAACGATGGTTGGAATATTCATGTTGATGGGTACAAAGCAGACCCCGACAGAGTTCTGTACTTACACTTGTGCAATATGCAAATAACCCTAGGTAAAGCTTTCATCCTGTGCGCCCCAACTCTGGTTCGAAAAAAAAATAAACAAATTACTCAAATAGCTTCTTCCCACCAAGTACAAAAGGCACCCAAACCCATGGATAAACAAGAAAGAAACCGCACACACCAGCTTATGTCCAGAATTTGTGACCACAGATGCCACTAAGCATGAGAACGAGAGCACATAATGGTAGTCCGATGGTTCATTGTCTTGTTTTAGTTGACAGAGCAGACTACAGAAACGAGCAGATTAGCTACTTCCAAATGTCCAAGAAATTAGACAGCTATAATAAAAAAAGTAAAGATATATATGTGGCCATAATTTACTATATATCCACACATATAAGCTGGTATGGGAGAGGTCATGTTTGAAAATGTAAAATTTAAGTGAATCGCTATTCCAGATCATCATTATAAACTAAATAGCCTAGGAGATTTTTTTGGGCAGAGAACGGTGACGCTTTGCTCATTCGAAGCTAGAATTTGTGTAGCCTTAGGACCGCGTTCAAAAATGTTGTCAAGTGACACGTTCGCGGTTTTCAGAGTAGACGTTTTTAATATGGTAGCGTTAATTTAGGTTAACGACCATATGACATGTAAAGGCAGTGAGTTTTCCAAAGTATCTGTAGCAACATGTTCATTATTTCTCTCACGGTAACAAAGTAAACTACTGTCAAAGTTGGCTATAGGAGGTTTTAGCTTTTTGAAGGCCTTGGTTGGCTACACGGAAGTATCAACTCCCGTAAAAGATAAAAATCTTTTTCTGACACTAACACTATAAATTTTAGACATGCTGACAATTTATTAATTATTTTTTATTCATAAACATTTACAAAATAACATAAAATCTGAAGATTTGACCATCTAATCACTTGTTTTAAAAAAACCTGAAAACACGTTTGTCCTGCCTACTATAATGTAACATGGAGAATTCTAAACGCAGTTAGCAGCAAAAAAATTACTTGCATAGACTTTTACATCATTTAATAACTACTAAAGTGGACATAAATACGTATATAAACATTGTAAATCGTTTCATAGTAACACTAACTGTCGTTAAACAGCTGTAATTTCATCTGTCTCGAACCAGCCTACTTACGGTTCGTCTCTCAAAACGCTCGTAGTGGCGATTTGTAAAACTGCTTCCGTATTTCAGAACCTTTGAATAAAAATGTTGTTTCAAATATGGCTATAAAATTTGTATTTATTGTTTCCCATCAACGTTATGAACACATCCATATAACAATGTTTACACTTTTTGAACATTTTACTAGTTGATTTCACACATGAAAAGCGCCTTGGCGCTGGTCATCTTTAGGACTCAGCGTTCTGAGCTGCTGTTTTTGGACGAAACGGCCACGAAATTTTCGGCACTCCCCGAAAGCCTCGGTCAATTTTAAAGGTACAGATTATCTCATTGGTTGGTTTTAATCCTTACACCTTCGTGAATTGCGTATGCTGTGTTTTTTCGATTGATTAGATTTAACTACCTATAAATCGTTGAATGCTTTTGTTGGCTATGGATAGGTCCCTGAAATAAAAAACTACAGGGCAAACTATGGCGTAATACTTAGTCGAGGTGCTCAAATACTTCCCTAAACAAACCAATTTCAACTGTCATTCAGGCTTTTTTTTTTATTTGAGGTCAAGTGTGACCCGCCCCCTTGAAAATGCGTTCATTTGATCTTGTCTGAGGAGAATCCTTGCTAGCTGGGGCATGTACAAAACATGTGGCCAGACACTACAGGTAAATAGGGTAAAAATGTTAACTAATAGATATCACCATGAAACCTCCCAAGTAGATAACTTACATTAAGATAATTATTGTGTCTTACAAGTTTTCTGAAAGTTTGTTTCAATATGCAAATTATATATTTGCATACATTTCCAGAACAAAATCTGAACATTGGGTAAAGCCAGGTTAAAAGTTATTGTTTAATTTCGTTGACATATTATATACAAAGGCTTTTACAAAAGGATATTTGGATATATCTTTATCACTCAATAAATCAAAAAATACTGTCAACAGCCATAAAAAATGCTTTTCGACATGTTTTAGGGATAAAGTGTTAAATAAATCAGGTTATAAATGATATATGAACAAACCCTTCTTTAAAAGCTTTTCAGAAAATAAATAATAACACATCTGGAATGTTTTGTGTATTTAAGTGCTACTGAAGTGGAGATTTCGTTCTCTGAGTAAGAGAAAAGATTTTGAGAAAACCACTTTCAGAAATCTACACCGGCCAATTAAATAGCGTGTTTAGGTTTAAACCCCTCTTGTACTTTCACAATTGGTTAATGAAACAAAGGAAATTACAATATTTAGATTTGATAACATTGTGCTCCAGGAAATGAGCTTTACAGAGATATGCTGCTCTATATTGGTTTGTTGAACTGCAGAACTAAAACATCCCTCCAACACGCTAACACTTGATTTGTGGATTTGTATATTTGTGGAGGCAAGTCCAAAAAATACTGTATAATACTGTATAATACACAAATTTTAGTGTAGTTTCATATTTGTACAATATCCGTGTTATGCATTTATACAATACATGCTATAGAAGCAAAATAACAAAAAATCTGATTTCTCAAAAGGGATCTCAAAACGTCATTTTTGGCTATCATGTCTCGTCTTAAGGATGTAACGCTTGCCGTGGTGCTTAATTAACTAATTCTGAGTTTCTGACTCGAATATAAATTTGAGTTTCTCTGCCCCCCTTTCACTTGGCCTGTGTCCCTCTTGGCCCCCCCACTTAAAATGTCCTGTACACGCCACTGCTGACTTTAGACACAAGATACATGTGTAATTTCGATATTCCCTCAGTATTTATACGTTGTGGCTAACAAAGTCCAATATTTCAGATATTCTTATTGATTGCCATAAATTACGTGATCATATATTTTTAATCCTACTGCCAAAACAAGGCTAGTTGAGAACCCAAGGCGGGAAGAGAGTGTAAACTCTATTTATAGTGGAGCACAAAGAAGGGAAGCTATTACGAATCGTTCCAAGAAATAAGGCGACAAATACAAATATTGAATTAAAAAAACAATTCAACAATTAGCAAGATATCCTCTATTATTCAGAACATAAACAGTAATGTATTTATCATCATCATCGTCATCCGCTTTGTCCGGGGTCGGGTCGCGGAGGTAGCAGTTCAAGCAGGGCATCCCAAACTTCTCTTTCCCGGGCCACATAAACCAGCTCTGACTGGGGGATTCCAAGGCGTTCCCAGGCCAGTGTGGAGATATAATCCCTCCACCTGGTCCTAGTTCTGCCCCGCGGCCTCAGTTTTTGTGACCACAGATGTTATTTAAGCATGCATGAAAAATCAGTGCGTTAAGAAAACAAGATGTATTTATTGGTCAGATGGTTTATTGTCTTGTTTAAATTTGCAGAGCAGACTGCAGAAATGAGCAGATCAGCTAGCCTATTTCCAAAAGTCATGTGGAATTACATAGCTAAAAGATCCAGATCATCATCATCATAAATTACAGAAGTTTGTTGGGCAGAGAGCTTTGACTTTTGCAAGATTGATTGAGCTAGAACTGTGGGGGGAGGCAGGAAAAACGATAGTATTTCAACAAGAAAATATGCCTGTTCATTACCGCTTTATAGGCTAAATAAGCCGATATGTACAAATAATACTGAGCAATGATCTTGCAATGGGACCTACATTTTACCGAGATGTTTTGAAATGTGTTTTCGACCTGGTGATTATCTGGCACTGATTGTGCGTGTGCAAACGCAATTGCAAGCAGTACCTTGGCTATCTGTCGTTCGGAGCCGTAGAATTTTTGTAGCCTACGGCCGCGTCATGAGAAAGCTAAGTTGTTTGACACGTTTGCGGTTTTCAGTGTACAGGTTTTTAATATTTTAGCCTTAATTTAGGTAAACGACCATGTAACTGTAAAGGCAGTGAGTTTTGCAAAATATCTGTAGCAACATATACCTTATTTGTCCCTGTAACGTTTCCATTAAGACAGATACATCTGCAGGTAGACTTGAAGTTTAATACCAAAAGGTGAACAAACAAACTTAGGGAACATCCAGTTTAAAATTACTGGGGAAACAAAAGACGTAGTCAAACGAAACTGTAGTGTAAAACTGTACTGAAGGCATTCACAAAAGGTACTACTTACAAACACGCCCAACAAACCAAAAACACAGGAGGCTTAAATAAAGGGCTAAACAAGACACAGGTGCAAATTATAAAGCCAATCAATAACATGGGGATGAGAAACGCTGGAGTGAGGGCGTAGGCGTGACAGTACCCCCCCCTGACGCGCGGCTTCCGCCGCAAGACGACCCCGGCGAGGAGGGCGGCGGGACAGTCGGGACGAGCCCGGTGGAAGTCTCTAATGAGGCCGGGATCCAGGATATCCTCCGTGTTGACCCAGGACCTCTCCTCCGGACCATAACCCTCCCAGTCTACAAGGTACTGCAGGCGACCGCCACGGCGCCTGGACCCCAGCAAGGACTGGACCGTGTATGCCGGAGTGCCCTGGATGTCTAGCGGCGGAGGGGGTTCGGCACTAGTCAGGGGACCCGGCGCCACGGGCCTGAGGAGAGAGACATGAAACAATGGGGAGATGCGATAATGTTTGGGCAATAGCAGAGTATACGTCGTTACCTCGTTGACCCTCCCAACAATTTTGAAGGGACCAATGAACCGCGGGCTAAGTTTGCGGCAGGGCAGACGGAGTTTCAGGTCTCTGGTAGACAGCCAAACCCGATCCCCCACTTTGTAATCGGGGGGGTCACTACGGCGCCGGTCTGCCTTAGTCTTCTGTTGCCTGATTGCATGCTGGAGCCGGACATGGGCGGAGTTCCAAACCTCCTTGGAGGTACGCATCCACTCGTTCACCGCAGGCACCTCGGCCGTATTGGGATTCCACGGGGCCAAGGGGGGTTGTACCCGAGAACAACCTGGAACGGGGTGAGACCAGTAGACGAGTGACGGAGGGAGTTCTGGGCGTACTCTGCCCAAGGTAAGTAACAGGCCCAATCATTCTGGTGGTCATGGCAATAACTCCGACCCAGCTCCTGGTTGGTCCTCTCGACCTGGCCGTTGGCCTGGGGATGGTAACCAGCCGTGAGGCTAACGGAGACCCCCAGGAGTTCCATGAAGGACCTCCATACCCGCGAGGTGAACTGGGGCCCTCGGTCAGAGACGATGTCCTCTGGAATGCCAAAGTACCTGAACACCTGCTCAAAGACCACCTCTGCCAGGCGGAGAGCTGTAGGCAGACCGCTGACAGGGATGAGACGGCAGGACTTTGAGAACCGGTCCACCACGACGCAGATGGTGGTAAATCCTTTGGAGGCAGGAAGGTCGGTGACAAAGTCAACCGCGAGGTGCGACCAGGGACGCTGAGGCACAGGTAGAGGCAGAAGTTTCCCACCCGGAGCATGGCGAGGAACCTTAGACTGAGCACACACAGAACAGGACTTCACGTAGTGGGTGACATCACTAGGCAGACCAGGCCACCAGTACTTCTCGGCTCGCAACTTGGAGGTGCGTGTAATGCCGGGGTGTCCGGTTGACAGGGAAGTGTGTGCCCAAGTGAGCAAACGATTTGTTACCCCTGTGGCAACATAGATACGTCCGGATGGACAGGCAGTGCGGAGCCGGTTCATTCTCCTGAGCCTGACGGATGTCCTTATAACAATCCCACAGGATGGGGGCCACAATGTGTACAGGGTGGATTACGGGTCCACACTCCACCGTGTGGTGATCCTCAGTGTCATAGACCCGGGAGAGGGCATCCGCTTTGACATTCTTGGTGCCTGGACGGCAAGAAAGGGTAAAATTTAATCATGCGAAGAACAGAGACCACCTGGCTTGGCGAGGGTTGAGCCGTTTAACTCCTTGGAGGTACTCCAGGTTGCGATGGTCGGTGAGCACCAGAAACAGTTTGTTGGCCCCCTCTAGCCAATGTCTCCACTCCTCCAGAGCTAACTTGACCGCCAGGAGTTCCCTATCCCCGACGTCATAATTGGACTCGGCCGCTGAGAGTTTCCTGGAGAAATAAGCACAGGGGAACATACGCTGCGGACTGCCGTGATGCTGCAACAGGATAGCTCCGACACCGGTCTCTGAAGCCTCCACCTCCACGACGAACTGCCGGGTAGGATCTGGGTGCCTCAACACTGGAGCAGACGTGAACCTTGTCTTGAGGCGGGCGGAGGCACCTGCCGCTGTCTCGTTTCACTCCAGCTAGCGCCCTTGAGTAGCGAGGTGAGGGGTGCGGCGATCGAGCTGAAGCCTCGAATGAATCGCCTGTAGAAGTTTGCGAACCCCAGGAAGCGCTGGAGTTCCTTGACAGACTTTGGCTGAGGCCAAGCGCAGACGGCCTCCACCTTCCTGTTCTCCATACTCACCCCCTCTGGTCCGATGACGTAGCCGAGGAACGAAGTGGAGGTCTGGTGGAAGCTGCATTTCTCCCCCTTTACATAGAGGTGATGGTCCAGAAGGCGGCTGAGGACTGCCCTGAATTGCTGGATGTGCTGGTCTAGGGTAGGGGAGTGAATCAAAATGTCATCAAGGTACACCACAACATGACGACCCAGCATATCCCGCAGCACCTCATTCATGAACGCCTGGAAGACTGAGGGAGCGTTGGCCAGACCGAAAGGCATCACCAGGTATTCGTAATGACCCGACGTGGTACTGAAAGCCGTCTTCCACTCATCACCCTTCCGTATCCGGATGAGGTTATAGGCACTTCGTAGATCCAACTTCGTGAAGTATCGGGAACCACGGAGCTGTTTGATGGCAGCAGGCACCAGAGGAAGAGGATACGGGTATTTTACCATGACAGGGCCGAAGCCCCTCCACTCGTTTTGGGAAGAAGAAGAATCCTGCTGACGCCGGGGAAGTGGAAGGCCTAATGAAGCCCTGCTCCAAGGCCTCCTGGATGTAGACTTCCATCGCTCGGGTCTCTGCCTCTGAAAGCGGGAATATGCGACTGCGGGGAGGGGCTGCGCCAGGGAGCAGATCAATGGCGCAATCCCAGGAGCGGTGGGCTGGGAGACGGGCGGCCCCTTCCTTGGAAAACACCTCCCTCAGGTCCTGGTACTCCTTGGGGACGTTGGGCAGGGAGGTGGCAGAAGGGCTCTCCACCGATGTATTTCGGACACCAAGGGAGAGGCAGGACCCCTGGTTCGGGCTCCAGGCTGTAATCCTCCCCGTGGCCCAAGACACAGTGGGATCGTGCTGCCGCAGTGTGGGAAAACACCCTCTGAGGGAGACAGAAACTTGTAGCGGTTTTGAGGAGATGTGAGGGAACGGTGAACTCACCCCTGGTTGTGGAGGTTGGCCTTGCAGCCTAGCTCCACCTCTGGTCCTGGAGGGGCGCCCTGGACACTCCGGTACCAGATGGCCAGCGCCGCCGCAGTACAGTCAGAGCCCCTGCTGGTAACGGCGCTGTCGTTCTGCTGTGGGGAGGCGTGAGCTGCCCATCTCCATGGGTTCTGGATCAGGGAACACCCCCCCCTGGGGGGGCAAGCGGCGTAAGCGCCGACGCTGGCGGAGCAGGCCGTCAAGCCGGATGGCCATAGCAATGAGAGCTTCCAGGCTCAAGTTGTCGTCCCTGCAGGCCAGCTCTGTCTGCACCTCCTCACTGAGACCCCTGCGGAAAAGGGTTAGTAGACCTGCCTCATTCCCTCCACTAGCGGCAGCTGTAGTACGGAAGGAAAGGGCGAAATCAGCTACAGTCTGTGAGCCCTGAGTCAACTCCAGCAGGCGGTCACCTCCCTGTCTGCCCTCCGTGGGGTGATCAAACACGGCGCGGAAACGCGCTAGGAAGTCATTGTAGCTTGTGCCGTCTCTACTCACGCTCTCCCAGGTTGCAGTGGCCCACTCCAGGGCACGTCCTGTGAGGAGTGAGACGACGGTAGCTATCTTGGAGTGTTCAGAGGCTTGTTCCCCTTAGTAGTGAGCAAAGTAGAGAGAGACTTGGAGAAGGAAACCTTCACAGTTGGTGGACATTCCATTGAACTTATCCGGGAGGGAAACCCGGGTGGTTATCGGGGCAACAGCCAGGTCGGAAGGAGCTGCGGGACCACTGGGTGACGGTGGTCCAGTCCCCTGGTTCAGCTTACGGAGCACCTCGTCCATGGCTCTGCCGAGCTAACTCAACTGGTTTCGATGTTCGCCGAGTAGGCGGCCCTGTGGGACAACCGCTTGTTGCAGGCTAAAGTCTACTGCTGCATCCTGCTTAGTGGCGTGTTTCTGTAACGTTTCCATTAAGACAGATACATGTGCAGGTAGACTTGAGGTTTAATACCAAAAGGTAAACAAACAAACTTAGGGAACATCCAGTTTAAAATTACCGGGGAAACAAAAGACGTAGTCAAACGAAACTGTAGTGTAAAACTGTACTGAAGGCATTCACAAAAGGTACTACTTACAAACACGCCCAACAAACCAAAAACACAGGAGGCTTAAATAAAGGGCTAAATAAAACACAGGTGCAAATCATAAAGCCAATCAATAACATGGGGATGAGGAACGCTGGAGTGAGGGCGTGGGCGTGACAGTCCCACGACAAAAGTAAAATAATGTCAAAGTTGGCAAGCTTTTTGAAGACACCGCTTGGCTACACGGAAGTATAAACTCGGTAAAATTAAAAACCTTTTTTCGACACTAAAACTGTCACTTTTAGATCAACTGAAAATGTATGAATTTGTTTTTATTAATAAACGTTTAGTAAGTAACACAAATTTGGAGCATGCACTGTTTAAACACTTGATTTAAAAAAACTAAAAACACGTTTGTCCTGCCTATACTGTATATAGGGAAGACTAGAGCACATACAAAAGGGTGATTCTTGTAAAATGTATATCTTTGGATTTTCTCCAAATACACGTATCACGTTTCCAAACATCCTCAGCGCCAGACCCGCAAAATCGAGTTGCCCTGAACTTTGACCTCTCTACGCCTTTTACAATAACTTATCATTTTTGACTTGCAAGAACGTTGGGAAAATCCCATTGGTTCCAATGGTATTTTAGAAAACGCTCTTGTAATTTTTTACCTCAATATCGAAAACTGTTTATATTCAGATTTCTGTTAACTTTTATTGTGATACCAGAGGCTTTGAATTGGATTTTAAAATGACTGAAATTGAGTTGGCCTTATACTAGACATGTATGGAGGACCAAGCAGGTGGGGGTTATGCGAACTGACGTGTATGTTATGTTTGTATTATGTTGTCATAATTAAAGCATGAAGCAGTCACGTTACAAGTGAACGAAAGACTCAGTACCTAAGGGTGAACTGCTAATTTATGTTTCCTGATCTCTCGTGCCTAGCCTATGCAGCTATCACGAGACCAGTGAACGAAAGACGTAGACCCGAAGATCCATTCGAGGTGTGAACTAATCTTTTGAACGAATCTCTCTGACAGATCCGAAGATCCATTCGAGGGGTGAACTAATCTTTTAGTAGTAGGCGTAGCATAGAAAACAGAAATGATTGAATTGGTTCACAAATTATTATTACTGGTTTTGGGTCAGTTTTTTTTTCTGTTTTTCACTTTACAGTTTACAGTCAAATTAAACAAAAAAAACAACCAGTTCATTATATTAGACATCGTATACTGCAATATTGGGTGATTTAGTTGTAGTTCGGGTGTGATTGTTATTTGGCTGTATGGGACAACCTGTCGGCCCTGTGATAGACTGGCGACCTGTCCAGGGTGTACCCCGCCTCTCGCCCTGTGTCGGCTGGGATAGGCTCCAGTCCCCCCGCGACCCTGCATAGGATAAGCGGTATAGCTAATGGATGGATGGATGGATGGGACAACCTGATTTTAATAAATACATCTTAAAGTTATATCAATATTGTGATTTTTTTGGCTAAATACAACACATCACGTTTCAGTAAAGGAACTGCTTTGAGGTGACTTCATTATCACAATGAGTGATTCGGCGCAGTCGTAACTACATAACTATGGCGAACAAAACATTTATCTTTTCTATGCCGAGCTATCACGTGAAAATTGAACGAACGACTCAGACTCGAAGACCCAGTTGAGGGGTGAACTATTAATTTATGTTTCCTATACTTATACTGAAAGAAATTAACAGATGACTCGAACACAACTGTTGTTGCGCATGCGTGACCAAAATGAACGAATCACACTGAGACTACTCGTTAGTCCCGAGTCATTTTAAAGATTCGTTCAAAATGAACGAATTGTTCATGAATGACACATCACTAATCCCGTCCATTTTGACTGGCGGTCAATACAAAATCCGAGGTATTTGACAATATAATAGCATAAAGTAAGAACACAGTGTTGCTTTTTAGCTATTAAGAGCCCAAATCCCATGGCCAGTCAAGCAAACAATTTATATTATGTGGTTGCCGATCAATGATCGACGTTCTTATATTGTAAATATTTAAGAAAGGGATGGGTGTCCTTAGTTTAGTTTTCCTCCATCAAAGTGGACATACGATCACACCAAATGGTCATATATGCCAGATCCATCCTGACATATACAACCTCGTAATTGAATCTGTCTGATCTGTCACTTTTCCTGTCTTTAAGAATTAAGTCTGTCCAATGTGACATTAATGTGAACTGAGAAAAATCGCTAACGACGCCAACCTGCAACATTACGTGTTGTTAGCATGCTAGCAGCCTCAAGCTAGAGCCCCTACACACAAAGTTAACTAAATTATACGAATATGGGTTAATGATTGGAAGTAACCGTTAGCCAGCTGCTTGTATTTATTTATGGATGCGTTTATAAATAAAATCTGAAATGGTCAGACAGCTTTTAGGCATAGTGACACTAGTTTGTCCAATTACCAACGGCAGTTTTACAGCAATTCAGCCGATTGTTTTCCCCCAGAAGGGGGCGTGGTCGTTCTGACAACAGGGGAGTGACGCATGGTTGCTCTGATCTATCGTAGCCTATACAAGTTCACGATGTCTATCTAAAATATATTCTTATGTTACAACTTGTTGTCATGGCAAACGTTAGTTGGTTAACTAAATTATACATTTAAGGGCGACTGGTTAACAGGCTTAACATATTTGGTTTATGTGACGGGACCTTTCGCATGGATATGCGCAATATGCGAATATTATTAACAACACTGGCACAAAAAACACTTTCTCGTCAATGTAGAAGTTGGCATGGCAAACGTGTTCAGTTTTTTTTTTAAATCAAGTGATTAAACAGTGAAATGTTAAAACACTAACTAAACGTTCATTAATAAAAACAAATCAGAGCTGTTGCTTCGGTGTAGCCAACTGAAGTCGTCTGAAAACCAAAACATCATACGGCCGACTTTGACATTACTGTAGTCTTCTACTATGAGCGAAATAATTAATATTTTGCAATAGATCTATGGTAAAACGCATTATCTTTACATGTTATATAATCGTTTGCCTAAATAAAAGGTACAATATTTAAAACATGTTCTCTGAAAACAGCAATCGCGTCAAATTACTTGCTGTTTCAGGTCGCGGGCACCAGGCTCCAAAATTCTAGCCTAGGACTAGTAGCCTACCACCACCGGACAAACAAACCGGTAGCCAGCTTTAGCATTAGGTAACAGACCTGTGTCTAAAATCATGGCACGCTAAAATATAACTAGAAAGGCCTACCTTATTCTATTATACAGTGAACTTATATAGATAAATAATTTATAGATTTATAAAACCAGCGCATAGCCTCTATGCTGTTGATTAGACCAAGATACCATCTTCACTTCTATCATGACGACGTTGGGTTATGTGGTTCACCTAGAGCTCTGATCTGATTATACCCATAGGCCTACTAACAAATGAATACTAAACAATTTAATTATTTAATAGATTTCGATAATAAAAAGCGTTAGACATGTTTGTTAGAAAAATGACAAAAGCAGAAGGCCTAGTGTTAACGTTTTTCTTTTATTTATGGCAACCAGTCTAGGATGTATGATATAGAAAAAACTTAAATGTTTACATACAAACAAACCCATGCTGCAAACCAGATCCATGAAAAGCTCCTGAATAGCATAAGTATACTAACCATAGGCCCATGGTAGGTTTGTAATAAGGGGTGTCCCAACTTTTAAACATAAGCTTATAACTACAATTGAGTTAGTTGGGACACCCCTTATTACAAACCTACCAAACTGAACTCTGGCACCCGCAGGCTCACCTATCTAGAACCAACCTTGCTAATTTAAAACCTGCATATATGGTCAGTCAATGAAGCCTGCAGGATTCTGTATAAGAAGGTGCTCACCCTACACAAGGTTAACTTTGACCAGACACCACTGATCCTTACATCAGCCTCATACAGAGCTTAAGTTCCCTGACTTTCTACTCGCCTTCCTCCTCCCCATAACAGTTACATTTGGCCTGCAGTGCAACCCAAAACAGTCTGTCTGTAATGGCTTTTCTTTAGGTTTATGACATCCTCATCTGCAGCTCTTAAACAACCTAGTTGAATGATTGCATCATCCTACCTCCCATACTCTTATTTCCACACTTGATTCCTGTATTTTATATCTCATTTGGCAAATTTAAGATCCACTTGTCATATGCCTCTGTCCATGGAAGCCAACTGCCAATGTTAACTTTATCTATAAAAACTTGCAAGCATCTGCTACAGATCCTGACTTAGGGTCTTGTTGGTTTTCTTAAATCTGTTGATAATGTTAGTCTGTAAAGCAGACAAAATAAGTCAGTTATTGTGCACTGAAGTACTGTTATGAAAACATGAAAAAATGGGTTTAACATTAACCATTAATTTAGGCATTGACATCTCAGTTCGTTTTGATAAATCCTGGAATATCATTTTATTTAAATAGGCCTAAATAACAGACGGAGACAAAGACAGCCAGTAAAAGGCGAGGACATGGACAACACCTAAAAGCAAAGAGAGAAACAATCTCATTGCTCCTAGCTGCAGTTGAATTATTCCATATCTAACTTAAGTTAACTTGAACATTAAAATATATGTCTACAAAGGGTAGGCTACATTAAATGTTTCTATAATCTACCATGTTACAGTATTAATAACACTGCGTAGCTAACGTTAGCTTGCTTCAGACATGGACGCATCATTTAAAATAAACAATGAACACTCAGTGAGTTTCCCTTTCAAGTATACTATTTCATATATTGCTAATACCAATAGCACAACATAACTGTATATCACAGTAACTTCGCAAAATAGATTTTCAACCCACACGATCACATTCTAAATGCAAACATCTTTGCTAGTTAGTCAAACTGCATGTTGTCATACCGCAGTTAGAAAGCAATGGATGGACGCATGGTTGTTTTAAGGGGGCGTATCTCCATTTTCCTAGGATGGATTTTATTTTTATCTTTTCACGGTTTCTTAAGGAGGCTTTTGTCTTGTCAGTGTTCAAAGGGTTCGTGCGAACCTTCTCATTTAGGATAGCACGTAGTCAAACAAAGTGTATGAAAGTTATTTTAAATGTTTTATTTGACTGACGGTTCGCTTGTTGTGGCCAAATTTGGGCATCCTAGCGGATGTTCCGGCCTGGGATGGGGTGAGGGGACGGTCAGAGCGAAGGCCAGGTCACCAAAGAGACAGTATGTGCCTATTGGAGACACTGAAGGCTAGAAGTTTGTGTTTAAGTCATAACATTAAGTCATGTCTTAGTTTCCTGCGTACGTGTCTTTAGATATGCTGATTATGAACATGTGATCCATCTTGTCCAATGGAATGATTGTCTAGAACTTTGTCAACTAATCAGAACTTACTATGTCGTTAGACTGATCTAACTAGTATTTTCTCTGTGTACAGACTCTGACTCAGACTCTAGTCATCAATAAAATTGTACTTGATCATTTCATGGTTTCTCCCTCTCATTAACTGGTTATTTTCTGTCATAGATTGAAATGATCCATTACACGCTCAAGGTCATGTCCCGACAGGGGTTTAATTAAAAAATGAATCCAAATTTGACCGTCAAATGTGATGAGAATAGGTAGGAATTTTGGCTTAAGCGAAAGGAGCGCTGATTTTTTCTGTGCCCGTTTGGCCTTAAATTTGAGACAAGTTCACAAAGTCCAGCGATGACCGCCGCGCAGTGGTGAGTTTTAAAATGACATCACTGGTTGCTGGCTATTAAAACCACAAAACAATGGTTTTAATAATATAGGTAAATATTGCATATTTCAGTGATTTAAGAATGCTTAAACCTTCATCAGTCCTTTGATATGAATTTAAACGGATATTTTTTTGATTAAAATCCTTAACATTGAGCAGTTTTTCATCTAAAAACAAAACCCACGGTCTTTGGAAGCTAACCGCAAATTAGCAAGAGCTGTATAGCAACTAACTTGTATGTTGTGAAACTAAGTTTTACTGTTGTATGACTTAAAAGACTCGGACCAACAAAAAAGTTATATTTGTGTAGATTCCAACAGTTTTAAAACAATACACAGCGCTATTTTCTTCACCACTGCATGAACGTGCTGTTGTTAACTACATTGTAGCTGTTGGGGTTGTCCTGGCTAGTAGAAGAGGCTGTTTGAGCATGTGTATTATTACGTTTACTTGTAACTATGTTTTAGTTAGTGTTCCGTTTAAATGAATGGATACCAGCGCAACCCACTACATAGGCTGTCTCTTCGAATCGCATCGAATCATTTTAAGTAGCATGCGATCAAAACTGTCGCACTGTACAGCCCTGCGACATTAAATCAATAGTAAATCTGTCTTCAGTGTAAATGCTTGTTTAATAGGCTTCGTTTTACCATTTTAATAAATGTTTTTATGAAACTGCTGCTTGCCAGTTTGCCGTGTTATCAACCATGCAGTACCTTAATAGTCGCGACAGCCCAGTTTTTACATCAGCTCTAATGTTGGATTTGGCCGTTTCAATCCTACTACGCCGATTACATTAAACAAATGAAGTTTGAAGCAAGCTAGACATAACAAGCTAAATGGTGCATTTGAGACAGTCATAAAGCAACTCACACTTTCGGCTAGCTAACTTTGGTTCACTTTGCTTTCCAATTCAAGGCACCATAATTATTTTTAACGTTTAACAAATACAACTTAACTCACATTCAGTGCACAGTGTTTTGTCCGTTTGTGGGTTTGTGCCGATGGAATCTGGTGAATTACGATAAACCTGGTTTGACTTGTAGAGCTATGATGCCTCAATGCTACACTCACTCGGACGGGAGCATATTGCTCTTTCATTCAAAGTCCACCAGAGGGCCTAATCTGTTTCCCCATTCATTGTCTATGGGCAAATAAAGCGTGTAAAAAATAAAATAAAAAAATAGTTAGTGGACAAGTTAATTAGCTGTGTACAAGCGCACTCCATGACATTCGAACGGACATTTTGGGTTGCGATGGAAGCGAAATACTCAAAACTGTGACCGTAGTTAAGGCACCACAAATTGTGACAATAAAAATAATAAAGCTTTCATGCTGACGCCGTCACATAACTAGAAAATGCATTTCCCTGAGTAAATGCGATGTGATGCGTCGCAGTTATTACACTGACTATCCGCGTAAAACCTGCCCCTGCATTACAAGTGGACTGCAGTCCAGACCGTTTGTTGACAGGGTTGCTTATTGGTGCTAGATTGGCAGTGCCGCTTCATTATAATCTAATGGCGGACATATACGATGACTTAGTACTATTGTTTGGTTTTGTATAGGTTGGTTTTCACTGACAATGTGTTCAATAACCCTACCACAGTTCAAACTCGAGCACTAAGGATTGGGTTCAAATCATCAACACGCAATTGCCAGCGATTTGGGAGGTACTCATAAATGAGTACAGTGTTCATAGTCACGGTTGCCCCCCCCCCCCCCCCCCAAAGAAATATTTCACGTACGTCACTGTGGTTAGGTTCCACTCTACCATACATACAGAACAGCAATTTGAGAGGTAAACATTAATGAGTAGTTCATGAGTAGAACCGATCATGCCTTGATGAGCTTGACATGGCTTTATGACGTTCCATAATGCCAAAATTATATCTAGTATTGCGTTGCCTTTGAACAATGCCTGTATCATCTTTAAAGAATATTCTTAGTTCACTACTTCCACTACAGTGTTGACTCAATACAGTCAATGCGTTATGCGTTGATATTACTATTCTAAGCGGTTATTATTTCAATAACACTAACTTCTTAACAGGGCCGTCCCTAGACGATATGCCGCTCTAGGCAAGATCAAATTTGGCCGCTTCACCTACGAACGTTGCTTCGCTGTGGCAGCCTATGTTACTTGTATGGTTCACGCGAAACAAATGAAATGGCACGCGCTCGCGCACATAGGCATGTAGCCTGCTACAAAACATGTTACTGTTCTACAATGTGGGACATAAAATAAGAGGGAATACAATTCAAATACAAAGCAGTACATTAAGCTGAGCTTTCATCTCCGGGATGATTGCAACAATGTATTGACAACAGCAACTGGAGCCCAACTTCACCATGTCACGTCTGTAAAACACACCACCCCTTTGTTATAATTGCACAAAATTGCCTGCTGCCCATAAAAGCATAATTTCTCACAATGACACAAAATCACACGGAAACACTCAATATGTCCATTATTATATTTACATATCTGCTAGACTTCAGCTTACCACACAATCTAATAAATCTACAAATATGGATTTTTAACAATATTATTTCAAGTGAGTAAAACACACGCACTACAGAGTACATTTGGTGTCCTATGCCGGAATGCAGGAAAAGACTACCACAACTCGGCCAGCTTTAATATAAAATCATCTTTAAACCTTGAGGCGTTTTTGTTCTTTATGAAGTCTCTTTTTCTTATACACCCAGTCAGATGGTTTTTGTCTTTTAGAAATGTTTCATTACTGATGACTCGCTAACTTGTCACTTCTGTTTTAGTTGTAATAGTAGAATTCTAAATACTTGCATTTGTTTACTGAATTATTGTTCAAACTGATTGATGTTTCAACAACTTGAAGTTACACAGATGTTCTGTTTAGATAATAGCAAAGGTTGTAATTCTTGTTGTGAAAGGGTCACATTGAGGTCAGGAGGTAAAGGGTCACACTGGAGACAGGATATCTGCAGATAAGATAGCCCCAGGGCTTAGGATGCATATGTGACTTAGCTTAGGGAGATGGACACCTCTGTTTGATATATAAGAAAGCAGATTTCAGAAGTAAATTGTCATCTCCTTCGGACAGCGTCTTAAACGCTTTGTGGGATGAACCTTTTGCAAATGCATTTGATCCATTGCAGAAGTACCTTTTTTAAATAAAATACTTGTATTGAACTTCATTATTTGATCTTGTCGTGTTTAATATTTCGAATTTCCATAACATATTCAACATACAGATGTTAACCGTTGTGGCAGATAGACGGAAAAAGTAGACCAAACGTGAGAATTTAAAAGGGAAGGTTACTGTTTAAATGGGAATTTAAAAGGGAATACCTTAACTGTTTAAACCTTTTTTAGCTATAGTGTTGTTTGAACCCTCCCTTTAAGAGAGAGAGAGAGAGAAATGTCACAATGGACCTACGGTTAATCAAAGCTTTGCTGGTCATGCCGGCAAGAGGCATGCACCACCCTCACCAGAAAACTGGGGGTTATGAATTTAACCCAGGTTCTAATAAGGAGAGGTGTGAGAATCCTCTCGATGGGAAACGCTCTTAGAGCGCACATCATTCACTGAACACTTATACCACAGCGCCTTGTAATCAACAAGGCTTGTGAGACTTTAAGGGTCACGTGCACCCGCGTCAGCTACTCTTTAAATACAGTAGCAGACCCATCTCACTCCAGATTTGAATCCAGTCATCATTCAGCCATGGGGCAGACTTTGGAGAAGAGTCTCACTCCTCTCCTTATTTGAACCTGGGTTAAATTCATAACCCCCAGTTCTATTACAGTCGATACGTTCGACTCCTCTCTATGGGAGACATTGTACCACAACGCCCCATAGGTCGTGAACATCGAACAACCCCTGATGACCGGAGATCCATCCTTCACTCCTGACCGCCTGCACCAAAGAGGGCGCCGTCATATCCAATCTGTACCAAGATACAAAGGTGCGCGGCGTAGCTCAGCTAGCCCGCAGCACAAATGTCTGATACAGACACACCCTTGGAAAACGCCCACGAGGTGGCAATTCCACGAGTGGAATGTGCGCGTATGGCCATTGGTGATGCGCGTCCCATAGCGCCATAGGGTAACTGAATAGCCTGCACTAACCACTTAGCAAGTCTGATTTTGGACAGCGCCTTCCCCATGAAAGGGTGAGCAAAACAGATAAACAACTGATCCGTGAAATGGAATCCCTTTGTCCTATCCATGTAACAGCATGCGTACAGGGCACAGACACTCCGGGGAGCGCAGATCCGTATCGGGACGGAGCACCTCAATAGAGTTACAGGTGTAATTCATGCTCAGGACCTTCGGCACAAACGCTGAGTTTGGCTTTAAGGTCACCTTGGCATCTCCGGGGGCAAACTGAGTACACAAAGGATGAACGGAGAGGGCCTATAAATCACTGGCACGCTTGGAGGTGGCCAAGGCCAACAAAAAAGCTGTCTAGAGTGACTACGCCTTAATACTGCAAGTCTCCATGGGCTCCATTGGAGCCCGATACAGCCCATCCAGAACCAACCCGAGATCCCATGAGGGAGCGAGTGGTTAAGACATCGGGTACACCTCTCATGAAGCGAGACACGAGCGGGTGAGCACCAACAGTCTTTACATTAAATTAAACCATGAAATACTGCGAGTAGAACCCGCTGTGTGCCACCGTCTGTGCCACATATCTCACAGCCCCTTTCCGTAGGTGAGAGCGTATCTCCTCTGCTAGAATAGGGGCAAGCTCGTCTGACTTTATTAGGTGGGGAACAATAACACTTGGCACAGCTGGCTGAGGATGGAGTACCACCTCAGACAGCGTGCTTAGGTGTGGTGAACCGGACCTGACTGCCCGTGTAGTCAACGGGGTCCGAGGTTGCACCAACAGGAGGCTGTTCTGCGCATCAGGGCCGCTGCCTCTTCCCTCAAGAAGAGTCAGACTGGGACCTCTTTGGTGCGAATCGATTCTTTGCCCATGGTCGTCCGCGTTGGAAAGCCACCGGCGCCTGGCTAGCAGAAACCTGGGGGGCAGCACGTGAAGGGTGAGCAGGTGAAGCCCACGCCGCCCCGGACGGGGGGTGAGAAGGCTTCGCCTTTTTCTCAGGCTGAGATGGGAGCAGTGCAGACCAGACAGGGCCTCTCCTGTTGACTTCCGCTGCTCCATTCGGGCCGTCAGCTTCCCCACCGAGGCGCCAAAGAGCCCAGCGGGGTCCAACTGTTTGTCGAGAAAAGCAGCCCTCTCTCTAAGCGGGGTCTTTGCAACGTCCAACCAGATGGAGCATTGCGCCACCACCGTAGCTGCCATGGACCTGCCCGTCTGCGCTGCCACTCCTCTGAGGGAGCGCAGGGAGAGGTCCGTAAGCATACGACTGATGTCCCACAGCTCGGCGATGTCATCGTCCGGGGTGGACTTAGCCATCTCCTGCTGGACCACGGCTTGGTACGCCAGGAGAATCGAAACCACGTTCACATTCCTGGCTGCCAAGGCTGAGGCTTTGTAGGACGCCCCCAGCAAATAAAAGAGCTCTCTCTGCTGTTCAGGGAGGCGGAAGCATATGAGGAAGTAGTGGGTGCAAGTTGCTCTGCCACTACAAGCTCCATAGGGGGTGGGGTGTCTACCCCCAACCTGGCCTGGTTGTGAACCTCCATGGCTCTATATCCAGCCAACTGCACACGTGCAGAGGCTGGTCTAGACCATGAGGGAAGGAAATCTGAAAGGAAGTCCAGCATCATGGGGAAAGACCACCGACATGAAGCGACCATCCATCAAGGACTGGGCCGGAGGGGACGGCCAGGGGATGCCCACGCAGGCGCACATCTAGCGGCATGCCTCCCAGGTTGATAAGGACCGAGCTGGCTGAGAGAGCTCGTCCGTCATCGAATCCGTATCCCCCAGTGAACCAGCTGACACTGCTCCCGCAGCGCATGGCTGGAACAATGGCACCTCATCTTCTTCTTCCTCATCTTCCATGGTCACCAGGTTCCCGGGCAGGGAACAGGCAGGCATGAGGGAAGAGGGGAGAGCTCCTCAATGGAGAAATCGTCTCTGGTTGGAGGGGCAGCCTCAGCAGGCAGAAGAGCGGCAGCACCCTGCCTCTTCTTCCTAGCCCCCTTCTACATCGACATCCCACTACTGGGTGGGGGGGGGGGGATGATGGCCCAAGCCAACCAAGCTAACCAGGTAGAGGCAAACAACTTTGCTAGCTCAGAGAGCAGCAAGGTTGTCGACACCACAAGGCGGCTGTAGCTAGCTAGCTCCGGGAACTAGCTTAGCAGTAGCTAGCTAGCGTTGAGTTAGCTTAGCAGTAGCTCGCTAAGTAGCTGGAGGTACCCCATAGGCCCGCAGACAACACGGGGAGACTCTAACCACCTCGCTTACTACACACTCGGACCGATAGAAAACGGCAAGGCACACGTTCGAAAATGGGGCACAGGCTGTTAGCTAACACCCCACGAGGTCACCAAAGCAACAGGGGGTGAAGTACCGAGGAGGCCGTTTGCTAGCTAGCCCCCACGTGGGCGCTAGCTTAGCAGTGGCCTAGCGGTTAGCAATGCCCCGCTGACCCGTAGGCAAAATGGGGTATACTAACCGGGGTTACGGCTGTAACCAGAAAAACAGCAGGCACACGTTTGAAAACGGACTGGTCAACGAAGCAACAGGAGGTAAACTACCGAGGAGGCCGTTTGCTAGCTAGCCACCGCATGGGCGCTAGCTTAGCAGTAGCCTAGCTAAGTGGTTAGCGATGTCCTGCAGGCCCGTAGGCAAAACGAGCACACTAACAACGTTGCCGACTACACTCCGACTGAAAGAAAACAGCAAGGCACACGTTCAAAAACTGAGCACGAGCTGTTAACTAACAGAAAGGAAAAGACCGTGCTGAAAAACCACAAAGAAAACTCAGAGGAGGGAGGAGAAACGAAGTGGCTAACAGGCACGGTGGCAATGAACTAGCTCGCCACCGGGAGCTCGAAACCTCGCCTGCTGTGGTGCTACGTTAAGCAGCGCAATGGAAAGCAGAAGAATCGCCGAAGGCAAGAGCAAACTATCTTACCTTGCTAGCAAGGAGAAACTCCTCTGACCGAACAGTGTCTTCACCGAAGATAAGGTTCACTAAACAGGAGGACACCGTTAATGTTCACACCTGGCTGAATGATGCAAATCTGGAGTGAGATGGGTCTGCTACTGTATTTATAGAGTAGCTGACGCGGGAGCGCGTGACCCTTAAAGTCTCACGAGCCTTGTTGATTACAAGGCGTTGTGGTATAAGTGGTCAGTGAATGATGTGCGCTCTAAGAGTGTTTCCCATAGAGAGGAGTCGAATGTGTCGACTGTAACAGAACTAATACACTCACTGGCCACTTTATTAGGTACACCTTGCTAGTATCGAGTTCGACCCCGTTTTGCCTTCAGAACTGCCTTAATTCTTCGTGGCATAGACTCAACAAGGTGTTGGAAACATTCCTCAAAGATTTTGGTCCATATTGACAAGATAGCATCACTCAGTTGCTGCAGATTTGTCGGCTGCACATCCATGATGCAAATCTCTCGTTCCACCACATCCCAAAGGTGCTCTATTAGATTGAGATCTGGTGACTGTGGAGGCCATTTAAGTACAGTGAACTCATTGTCATGTTCAAGAAACCAGTTTGAGATGATTTGAGATTTGATCGTGTTATCCTGCTGGAAGTAGCCATCAGAAGATGGGTACACTATAGGTCATAAAGGGATGGACATGGTCAGCAACAATACTCAGGTAGGCTGTGGCATTTAAACAATGCTCAATTGGTACTAAAGGGCCCAAAGTATGCCAAGAAAATATCCCCCACACCATTACACCACCACCACCAGCCTGAACTGTTGATACAAGGCAGGATGGATCCATGCTTTCATGTTGTTTACGCCAAATTCTGACCCTACCGTCCGAATTTCACAGCAGAAATCATGACTCATCAGACCAGGCAACATTTTTCCAATCTTCTATTGTCCAGTTTTGGTGAGCCCGTGCGAATTGTAGCCTCAGTTTCCTGTTCTTAGCTGACAGGAGTGGCACAGGAGTGGTCTTCTGCTGCTGTAGCCCATCTGCTTCAAGGGTCGACGTGTTGTTCGTTCAGAGATGGTCTTCTGCACACCTTGGTTGTAACAAGTGGTTATTTGAGTTACTGTTGCCTTTCTATCATCTTGAACCAGTCTTGCCATTCTCCTCTGACCTCTGGCATCAACAAGGCATTTTCACCCCGAGAACTGCCGCTCACTGGATATTTTCTCTTTTTCGGACCATTCTCTGTAAACTCTAGAGATGGTTGTGGTTCTGGTCCTCCCCTCTCCAGGTCACCCGCCAACTGGGCCCCGCAACCTACCTACTCGCTGATGGCACGTGTTGGCATTCCAGTTGCCTGAGAAAGGTACCCGCTTCCCTGGATGTAGATGGTGGCGCATCTCAGGCTATACCTCCAGCGTTGCTGGATGCTCCAGCGCCTCAGCCAGCCTCATGTCCGCTCACCAAGGCCTGCTTTTACTCGTGCACGCCCTGGCCACTTTGGGGACTTTGTGACTACATTTCATGCCTGAAATCCTGCCAGGGGGGTGGAATGTTATGTCTGCACACTGGGTTAAGTGATGCATCTATGTTGATAGCATAGTTCTGATGTGCTATGATTGTTTGATGATGCCTGAGGGCTAGATATATGATTGATTGCTTTGTTCTTGTGAAGTATGTTTTTGGTTGAGTAAAGAAGACAAATCTCTTCATTACGTCTTTGTCATGAAGTAATTATTTTCCAACACAACACCGTGTCAACCTTTCTCTTTCGACAGCATTTTTGCCAAACAGCTATTGTCAGCGCAGCAATTCGCGGTTTTTCCTACTTCCTGTTGATGGAGATCGTAGTTCTAAGGTTTAATTAATTTACCATAATGTAGAAACCTCTTACTTTGTTTATTACACACAGTTGATAATAACTGGATGAAAATATATATATCAATAAATAAAAACTTTTTTTTACACCTGGGGCTGGATGAAACCCGCTGGCGGGTCGTATCTCTGAGATCCTTGTTCTACTTGGTACTACTGACGACTGCCACTGCTATGCGGGTAGCTGAGAGCGACACCTGGGTAAACGCATGACACTGCCGGAGAGTGTATGCCGAGGATGAATGGATTCAACAGAGGAGAAAGATGGACAACGACCGTGACTGGGCCAGAGGGAGTGCAGGGATGCTGCTCTTACACTACAGGTTTCACACCATGGTCAGTAGTTGCTACTGAAGCCAGATTATAAGAGCACGTCCTTACCCCAGGAAATCTCCTTGCTGGGAACCTTTTGGTATCCATTGATCTTATTCTAGTCTCCGTTTTCAACAGACCCAAAAAAGACTCTTCTCTTTATTGGTCTGTTCACCCCCAGCATCTGTTGACCTAAAAAATGCACATCTTTCCTCAGGGTAACTAACATTGAAGTATTTTAAGAGTGTAATAATCATTAAGGATTTACTACCATGCTTGCTTTCACTGCTCTCAACTTCCTGCACTCCTTCTCTGTTCTGTCTCCATTTGGTGACCTTAAGTGTCCTGGGGGCAATCCTTACATAGATTATCCTCTACACATGCATCTGCTCACCTAAGATTCACCCCATACTATGTCTGTGTCCTCCAATTATCTCTACTCTTCTTGTTAAACTGATCATAAACTATGGTATACTTACCTACTAACCTTTAATATTGATTACATATTCTTGACTACAAAAAAGGTATCTACTTTTAACACAAAATTTACCACACTTTCAAGCAAGTCATTATGGGTACTACTGATAAGGAACGTTATGACAGTGAAATACACTGGCTTGAAATATACAATTTCACCGCTTATAAAAAAAGCTTCCCTCCATCTTGCGTGGGGTCAGGTCATGCGTCAACTTTGTGGTGAGTTGGATCAGATGGCGGGGGAGGCTGCCGGACAGACCCGGTAAATCCAAACATGTAGTGAGGGTGAATTGGGAACAACTGGCTGAGACACCAGTCTGTGAGGTCTTTAACTCCCACCTCTGGAAGAACTTCTCGGACATCCCGGGGGAGTTTGGGAACATGGAATCCGAGTGGGCCATGTTTAAACCTCCATTGTGGAAGCGGCTGCTAGAAGTTGTGGTCAGGAGGTCGTAGGTGCCTGTTGTGGCGTCAACCTACAAACCCGCTGGTGGACACCAGCAGTGAAGGAGGCCGTCAGGCTGAAGAAGGAGGCCTTTTGGGCTTGGTTGGCCCAGGGGTCTCCTGAAGCAGCAGACGGGTTGGCCTGAAGGGCTGCGGCTTCGGTGGTCACAGAAGCAAAAACCCGGGTGTGGGAGGAGTTTGGGGAAGCTATGGAGAAGGACTCATTTGGCCTCAAAGTTCTGGCAAATTGTTAGACGGCTCAGTAAGGGAAAGCAGGGATTTGCCCAGGCTCTGTTGAGCAGGGGAGGAGAACTGCTGACCCAGATTGGGGATATCGTCGGGCAGTGGAAGAAGCACTTTGAGGAAATCCTTAACCCCACCAACATGTCCTCGGTGGAGGGGACATAGTTCGAAGACTTCAGGGTTTCAAAAAGGTTGAACTGCAGTGCACAGAAATGAAGGTTGAGAGCAAATAAAAAAATAAGTAAATGGATGGATGTACACAAAAGGTTTAAATGATTTAAACTAATTTAATTTTGGACGTTTCGAGCATAAAGCTGTGTAGAAAGGAAGAAAAAGAAACAAGATATAGCTGCGTTGCTGCATTAAAGGGGCCATATTATGCAAATTTTCAGGTTCATACCTTTATTTAGGAGTTCTACTAGAACAGGTTTATGTGTTTTAATGTTCAATAAACAATTTCATTTTTCCAAAAGGCCTGGGTCTGCAGCACCTCTATTCACCCTCTGTCTGAAACACTCCGTTTTAGCTCCTGTCTCTTTAAGACCCCCCTCCCGACAAGCTCAGTCGGCTCTGATTGGTCAGCTAGACAAACAAAGGGAATTTACCTTCGCACTGACAAAAGCAGCCTTTTCTCGACATGGCAAAACCGCTATCCAAAATTCCCTGCCTCCGCACTAAGTATCTCCATCTGGCTCTGTTTGAGGGCGTGACAAGCTAGCCGCTACGTGGGCATTATGCAAATGTGTGACTTAGTGAAAACGCCGGACTACAAACGACTACAAGCTTTTCAGGCAGTTCAGGAGCAGTGTTTTCTGTGAGAGAGAGTAGCTCCCATTGGTGTGGACTATGGGCTTTGTTACTTTTCAGACCTTTTACATGCACAAAAAGCTACATAACACACTAAAGGAAAGGGAAAAACCCCAAAAGCATAATATGGCCCCTTTAAGGCCTGTGGTGTCAACGTAGCCTTGATGTGCTTGACAGATTAAAAAAGTTAACAAATTTTTTTCGTAATTGGAACTACTCAGATTAAACTGACAAGGGCTAGCTTTTCACTGAACTTGTCCTTTAATGATTACCAACATGACGACGATGGAAGTAGTAAAATGCAGTCTATAATGGCAACAAATAAAGGCATTCACATGATCAAAGTGTGGTGTACGTAAATGGACTGCTTGAGATCCTGTGACAACCCATGTTTTCTGAGATAATTGGGTATTACACTCTAAAATCGATAGGATGCTTTACCAGAGGCCTGTACTATGAAGCAAGTTCAACGAATGCAGGATTTATTTTTGCTCTCTAGTTTCACTAACCCCAACAACCGCAATCAAGCATAAGTGGTACTACAATAGTGGTTATCAAATTGGTAAATCAACCCAGGTTCACCTAATCTAGCTATGACAACGTCCACTTAAAAAGGGTGGTGTTCACACCATTTGGCTAATAACAAACATGGACAAGTTAGGCAGACCCCAATATATTACACATGATGAGGAAACTTTAATATTAAACACATATTACGATTAAAAAAATACAATCCAGGCTAAAAGCAACAAAGTGTCTACTGCCAAATGCAGGAAGGAAAGCTGGGCAAAAAATTAAGACTTAGTGAATGCGTAAATAAAAATCAATAAAAAAAAAGACCTATCAATATCACTGTCCCATCATTTAGGCACAAGTAGATTTGATTATAGTTACAACTGTACCATTTGTAAAATTAATGAGTTGCTTAGATCTATTCTTATGGTGTGTAAGAACTGTGTGCCTTATTCTTTCAGCTACAATGCCGTGTTATTATTGGGACCAAATAAAGAACAAATATAACAACGTAATTCAGACCGGCTTACTTACAAATCTTATAAAGCCAAGTAGGCCCACGAGTCTGTTTTAGGATGATATCGATATAAATGCATATAGAACAATGAAAAGGCAATAAAATTGCTTGCAGCCGACAGGAAAAAATAAGAGCAAGAACCATCTTGCAAATTGCGCAACTTTGTCAGTCTCTAAAATGCCTTCCTAAGCGATCCGCTTACAATTTACGTGCATTTTCCACATTAATTGATTGGTCAGCAGTCGGTGCTTTTATACGTTCTGGTCTGTTATCTTGAACATATCCTGCTCCGGAGCAGGTTAGGTGTTCAGCATAAATTGCCATGGCAATCTACCCCGGTTAATAGTGACCCATCGTTGTAGTACAGATTATCCAGGGTTTAACCTGAAGGTGTGTTTTACCTCAATATAGCAATATGTTCATGCTTAAAAAAGTGACAACTTTTTCAGAATAGTTGAAAAAATGAGTATTATTTGTAAAATAAAAGTGAGTAATATTATTAACATTCTGACAATGAGCTCTTAAAGTGCCTTTGATAAAAATGTATCATATAAAGAAATATATAAAGCAGTATTTCTGGTCGATTAGTAGTCAACACCAGCAAAAGGAAATGGTGGACAAGAAGGGTATCTCCACTGCCACTAAGCAAAATCGCATGGGTGGTGTATCAATCTGTTTGTAGTGTAACTCATGTAAGGTTAACAAATGTAAGTTTTGATATACTGTTATACTAAACTCTGATTCGTCATGTGTTGCCGTTGTTGTTGCATTTATCCGGTGCAGCAGGTTAGGTTTGTTATCTTCTTGCCTAACGTTCTGGAGAGACTGGCCACTGAATCCTGGTTTTCATCCTCATGGACCTGTTTGATTACCTCTCTAAGAAAAAGGAAAAAGAAACATAGGTAATGCGCATGGTAGAAAAAATGGAGAAATACAGTTAATGTGCATGCATTTTAGGCAGGGGATGCTGTTTTGAACGGGTGGTCACACCAAATATTGATTTGTTATAGATATTCTTTTCACTCACTTTTTATTTTATTAATTGATAAAGAAAATAAACACTTTTTTGGGGGGGAAATGCATTTGTTTTCACACCTGCCTAAAACTTTTGCATAGTAGGCCTACTATATAAACTTTCAAAGCATTCCTGTACAACAAGAAAGCAATGCAATTGGTAATTTTTCATTATCTAAACTTCAATTAGTACTTGATGCTTTGCTTTTTATATTTAAATATTTTTTAAATATGACTATAAAATCTCAGAACGTTTTCAACAAAATGTTCAGCTCATTATAGAGAGCTGAGAGCATAGACAGATTAACAGGAAATTCTCTAAACCCTCAGGTTTTGGCATTGTCAAATAACATTCCCTGTCCTATAGGCCACGTTTGTAGACACACATGTAAACACATGTAGACCGGATTGGCATACTCCCAGGCCCCCTCAAAGATCCTCGCGAGGGTAAAAAGCTTGTCCGTTGTTCCACGACCAGGCCGGAAACCGCATTGTTCCTCCTCAATCCGAGGTTCGACTATCGGTCGAACCCTCCTTTCCAGCACCCTGGAGTATACTTTCCCGGGGAGGTAATGTGATGCCTCTGTAGTTGGCACACACTCTCTGTTCCCCCTTTTTGAACAGGGGAACCACCACCCCGGTCTGCCACTCCTTAAGTACTGTCCCCGACTTCCACGCAATATTGATAAGACGTGTCATCCATGACAGTCCCTCAACACCCAGAGCCTTCAGCATTTCTGGGCGGATCTCATCAACCCCTGGGGCTTTGCCACTGTGGAGTTGTTTGACTACCTCAGTGACCTCCGCCAGGGAAATTGATGCCGATCCCCCATCATCCTCCAGCTCTGTCTCTACTATAGAGGGTGGGTTTGTCGGGTTCAGGAGTTCCTCAAAGTGTTCCTTCCACCTCCCAACCACCTTGCCCAATCGTGTCCATTGAATGTGTTTTTTTAATTTGCAGCTTCTCTCTCCATTGTAAAGACGTGTGACTGGCGTGCTCCTTTTTCAAAGCGGTGCGACTCATGTCTTTTTGAAAATTGTTTTGCCAAAGTGCAGCGCTCGTCAATGCATGCAATTAGGAATTATGGACAGGAGGACAACATTTTCCGAATTGGGCCCCTCATCCACACCCATTCAACCACCCACCCACCCTTAGCTCCATTAAAAACAGGGGCAATTTTGCATAAGTTCTTGGCCATTAGCCTTGAAGTGACACAGATGGAGAACCATTTCCAAACCCAGTGGTATAGACCCATCCAGGCCATCATGCTCTGTGTTTCATTCATAATAAAGCACAAAAGGCCAAGTTATTATAAAACACAAGAGAAACATTTTCTTTCCAATTAGCCTAGACAGTTACAGTAATATTCCTCCTTTTACTTTAAACAAAACAAGGAGAGAAAAATGCCCTCAAATAAATCCAGTGATTACAGAAAAGTTAAATTAAACATTGATTGAAGAAATTACTGTAGTGTTTTGTGTTAAGCACATCAGTGTGTTGGTAGATCTATTCATGTGATGTGTGTGTGTCATTTTGATGCCTTGGTTTAAGCCTTTAAGACTTTAAGGTATGGTTACATAAGTTAAAGTGTCGTAAAGAACTGTAAATCATGTTGGGTGCAGCACACAACAAACAGCGCTGTCCATTGTTCTAAAACAACAGTCAAGCAGTATTTTGTATCTTGGCCAACAACTGTTGTTTTTGCATTATTTTTATAGATGAATAATGTTCAAACAGAGGGGGCAAAAATACATGCATATACAAAGGCCTAGTAAAAAGTAAAAGCCATCCTCTTACTGTTGCACAGACAAAACAGCCTAAAGCGGTGCACGGTAACTAATTCAATACTTTGTACTGTCTATTCAATATTTACTAAGGTGTCAATGGCTTCACTTTTTTGCACAAATCGCATGTTTGCGTGCTCTCAACACAGACAGATTGCTCACCACTACTGCGCACCATGGTGCTTTGGTGGTGAAGTGCTGCCATACTATCATTCATGAGAGAATATATTGCCTCGTTCTTTTAGAAAGTATGTTTCCTTTAGCCTATTTATCTCGTGAATGTAAATAATACTTATTACATGATTGAAAAATGCATTAGTTGTGATTCAAATAATGGTTGTGGGTAATATATTGGCGACCCCCACAGATGTATGATTTTTGTATGAAGTTTATTAGTTTATATAATTCTGAGCCTATAAGACAATCTTAAGATAGTTTCCTTTCAGTCCCCCCGCCTCCACCCAACAGTGGTTATGTCCCCACCAAAGTCTAATCCAAACCTACACCCCTGTGTATATACAGTGCATCCGGAAAGTATTCATACCCCTTCACTTTTCCCACATTTTATTATGTTACAGCCTAATTCCAAAATGGATTAAATAAAAAGAATTCCTCAACATTCTACACACAATACCGCATAATGACCATGTGAAAAAAGCTTTTTAGGATTTTTTGCAAATGTGTTAAAAATAAAATAATTAAATATCACATGTACATAAGTATTCACACCCTTTACTCAATACTTTGCTGAAGCACCTTTGGCAGCAATTACAGCCTCAAGCTCCTGAGTAACATACAAGCTTGCCACATGCCTCTGGGGCAGTTTCTCCAATTCTTCTTTGCAGATCGTCTCAAGCTCCATCAGTTTGGATGGGGAGCGTCGGTGCACAGCCATTTTCAGATCTCTCCAAAGATGTTCAATTGGGTTCAAGTCTGGGCTCTGGCTGGGCCACTCAGGGACATTCACAGACTTGTCCCAAAGCCACTCCTTTGTTATCTTGGCTGTGTGCTTAGAGTCGTTGTCCTGTTGGAAGGTCAACTTTCGCCCCAGTCGGAGGTCAAGAACGCTCTGGAGCAGGTTTTAATCAAGGATCTCTCTGTACATTGCTGCATTCATCTTTCCCTTGATCCTAACTAGTCTCCCAGTTCCTGCCACTGAAAAACACCCCCACAGCATGATGCTGCCACCATCATGCTTCACTGTTGGGATGGTATTGGCCAGGTGATGAGCAGTGCCTGGTTTCCTCCAGACATGACGCTTGGCATTCAGGCCAAAGAATTCAATCTTGATTTCATCAGACCAGAGAATTTTGTTTCTCATGGTCTGACAGTCCTTTAGGTGCCTTTTGGCAAACTCCATGCGGGCTGTCATGTGCCTTTTACTGAGGAGTGGCTTCCGTCTGGCCACTCTACCTTAAAGGCCTGATTGGTGGAGTGCTGCACAGATGGTTGTCTTTCTGGAAGGTTCTCCCATCTCCACAGAGGAACACTGGAGCTCTGTCAGAGTGACCATCGGGTTCTTGGTCACCTCCCTGACCAAGGCCATTCTCCCCCGATTGCTCAGTTTGGCCGGGCGGACAGCTCTAGGAAGAGTCCTGGTGGTTCCAAACATCTTCCATTTGCGAATGATGGAGACCACTGTGCTCGTTGGGACCTTCAATGCTGCAGAAATTTTTTTGTACCTCTCCACAGATCTGTGCCTCGATACAATCCTGTCTCAAGGATGATCAGTGGAAACGGGATGCACCTGAGCTAAATTTTGAGTGTCACAGCAAAGGGTGTGAATACTTATGTACATGTGATATTTTATTAAATTTTTTTTAACACACTTGCATCAATCATCATCATCATCATCATCATCCGCTTTGTCCGGGGTCGGGTCGCGGAGGTAGCAGTTCCAGCAGGGCATCCCAAACTTCCCTTTCCCGGGCCATATTAACCAGCTCTGACTGGGGGATTCCAAGGCGTTCCCAGGCCAGTGTGGAGATATAATCCCTCCACCTGGTCCTAGGTCTGCCCCGCGGCCTCCGCCCAGCTGGACGTGCCTGGAACACCTCCCTAGGGGAGGCGGCCAGGTGGCATCCTTACTAGATGCCCGAACCACCTCAACTGGCTCCTTTCTACGCAAAGAAGCAGCGGCTCTACTCCGAGTCCCTCACGAATGGCTGAACTTCTCACCCTATCCCTAAGGGAGATGCCAGCCACCCTCCGGAGGAAACTCATTTCCGCCGCTTGTATCCGCGATCTCGTTCTTTCGGTCATGACCCACCCTTCATGACCAAA
The DNA here is from genome assembly GCA_026901105.3 of Galaxias olidus. Lineage (NCBI taxonomy): Eukaryota > Metazoa > Chordata > Actinopteri > Galaxiiformes > Galaxiidae > Galaxias > Galaxias olidus. The sequence goes on along the minus strand of JAPMUY010002391.1, from coordinate 107,506 downwards.
GGTGAGAGTAGGAACGAAGATAGACCGGTAGATTGAGACCGGTAGATTGAGAGCTTTGCCTATCTCCACACTGGCCTTCTGGCTCAGCTCTCTCTTCGTCACAATTTGCACAATTTGCACACTTGCAAAAAATTCAAAAAAACTTTTTTCACTTGGTCATTATGCGGTGTTGTATGTAGAATGTTGAGAATTTTTTTTTATTTAATCCATTTTGGAATTAGGCTGTAACATAAGAAAATGTGGAAAAAGTGAAGGGGTATTAATACTTTCCGGATGCACTGTATATATATATATATATATAACAGCCTGGGGTCAAATTGACCCCTATGAACAGCGATGCTACGCATACGCACCAGTTATGTGCACCCCTGGCTATAACCTCCTTACAGCTGTATTAAATTACTAAATTTGAACATGCCATCAGAAGTTTACCACCAGGAGTCGACATGAACACTGAACTTCTTTATTGGGATATTAATTAATTCATTATTCTACTTCCATGCTTTTTTGTAAAAGCTTATGCAGATTAAATTTAACACTGCTATGACTTTTTTTTTACTTAAACCTGGTATTGTCTACTTTTAAAATAATGGGCCCCAATATCACAACAAAAAACTAACCATCTTTGGCTCAGCTGAAAAGTTCCCCCACATTTTAGAAGAAGCAACCTAATTGGGGGTGATTGTGACATTGTAAACACTGCCATAAGTTCAAGAGTTTAATTTTGCGTGTTTGCTGACAAGAGAATGTGTAGCACAACTCTGCTTTTATCTCCGTTATGGACGGGTGCAAAGTATCGTAATGTAAGACAGAGAATCCTTTAAGTATCTTGAGAAGGGGGCAAACACAAAGACAGATCTCCGTGAAAAGGTTGTCTAACATACCAAACTGATTCAAAACTTTTAATATGAATCTAAGAGTCACAGGGTAAACCTTAACTGTATTTGGCAGCTAATAATGTTTATTATTTGCAGCTGCTATTAGAAAGTACTCTGAATATGAGCATCTAGGTATTGTGTCAATATGTCATGCTTAAGCTTACCTGGCCAAACGCATCACTGCTTCATTGACATTGGAGCCATTCTTGACACTGGTTTCGCAGAACAGAGCATTGTAGGTCTTTTAAGATAAGAACAGCACACAACATTAAACTACAATCCAGTCAACATATTCCAAAAAAGTAAAAAAAATGTGCTTTGCAGTTCTTTCCAATCGCTTACACACTTGTTGCGGAATTTGGCTCGCTGTGTCAAAACTCTAAACACAAACCACATAACATACAACACGTGGAGCCAAACATCTCCCCTCTATGGCAAAAATAAACTGTCCAATCAGTACCTAACAATACTTTTGCAAAATGGTATTTTTGTCCCAAATGATACACTCATGCACCATCTGAATAAACCGTTCAAAGCAGCAACCACACACTGATGTGCTTTATGCAAAACATCGCTGTCTTTACTACTTTGTATACGTTTTTCATTTTCTCATCCTTCTGTGAAATATTGTTCAAGTTTACAATACATCTACTGACATTTTAATGAACACCAAAATAGAAAGCCCTACAGTAAAATGACAGTGCAATGGTAAACAAATATACAGTAATCTAAGGAATTGCAAGGGATGGGGTGGATGCTGCGGTTTGCCAACACTACATGTATTGAATATAGCCAGTTCCTGCTCAACATGCCCAGGATATCTTTTCGTTATCCGGCTTCACTAACCCTAACATCAACTCGGTAAATCAACCCAGGTTCACCCAGTCTAGCTATGAGTGGGTTCACATAAAAGGGGTGGTGCATCATACGACCAATCACAAACACGTACAGGTCGCAAATTTTGCACAAGATGAGGAAATGATCTTGAACATTATTAAACAAATACGTAGAATAAAAAAATATACACTACCAGTCAAAACTTTTATAAAATCTCTATTTTTCCACTTTTTATTGACATTTACGCAGTTTAATGTGTACTCTGAAATTACAGTTTTTCACAATTGGTTACACACTAAAATTGGAACTTGAAACGCAATCACTGAAACCTGAAACTCATGTACCAAATCCCTAAATCAAGTCTGCAAAATTGCTAGCACAATTTCTGCTGTACACTCCGTTTTCAATTCTAAATCACACCATACATAGTTCCCAATTGGCAACACCCACGCCTCATGGCTGTAAACACTAGTTGCTTAATTCTTCACTTAGAAATCAGAGCTTTAGCACTATAAAAAGGCCACAGATGAGCTCTTTATTTTTGTTGTTGTTGAGAAAACCCTTTATCTTACTGAATGTTTTTCCTGGTTTTCTCCTATGGTGTATGTAAAGTGTTACCTACAAAACACAAGTGTTCCAAAATACTGCATTTTGGAAATACATGTAAATCAAACATATTTTGAATACAGTGTTTGCTGTTGCTAGAGATTTGTAGAGTTTTGCGTTAAGTGTTTGTAGATTTGAGTTTAGAGTTTTGAGAAAATTAGCCAAAGATTCGGAAAACGTGTGTAAACATTTGTGAAAGACTGTGTAATGCATAGAACAAACAAACAATTGGAGATAAAAAGCAATAATTTGTTAAACAACATTTTATCACCATTTTTGACTCATCAAAATAGCCACTTTGCAGATATAACCGCCGAACACACTCGTGGCATTCTTTCTACAATGGAAATCAAATATTGTTTGATTAAAACACTGTTGTAGAAGTTCCCACAAATGTGTTGCACTTGTAAGTTGCTTTGCTTTCACTCTTCTGTCCAGTTCATCCCAAACCAGCTCAATGGGGTTTAAGTCTGGAGCCCGTGTTCGCCATTCTATGATTGGAAGCTTACAGTCTTGTGCTTTTCTTCGAAGTAGTTCTTACATTGCCTTGATGTATGTGTGGGGTCATTATCTTGCTGTAGGATGAACCCCTGATCAACTAGGCGTAGACCTGAGAGCGTTGCATGGCGCTGCAATATGCTGTGATAGCTCTTTTGGTTTAGGGCGACAGTCTGTGCAAGTCGCCGACTCTGGATTCAGCGAGAGCCCCAGACCATCACGTTTCGACCTCCATGTTTGACAGTTGGTGTCACACACTGAGGAAGCATCCTTTTGCCTACTCGACGGCATTCAAAAACCCTGCGCGATGAACCAAGATTTAAATTTTTATTCATCTGCCCGTAAGACCTTCTTACAGTCTTTAGTAGTCCACTGGCATTGCTTCATGGCCAAGGCAAGCCTCTTTTTCTTATTTTGCCTTCTTAGCAATGGCTTTCTTACTGCCACTTAACCTGTCAGACCTGCAGTTCGAAGTCTTCTCTTCACAGTTGAAACTGAGACTTGTTTACTTCGACCAGTGTTTAGCTGTGCTTGAAGCTGTTGGGCTGTGAGCCAAGCTATCACGCAAGCTGTTGACTCTCAGAAAGTCTTCAGATTCTGTTGTGGCTTAGGGTCTCCCAGACCTCTTCCTGTCAGAATTATCTCCAGTTTACAAGTGCTTTTAAATGTTGTAGAAACTGCACTCACTAACACTTTGGCTTTCTTTACAATTTCTCTAAAGGAAAAACCTACACTTTTAAGTTATAATGGCCTGTCTTCTTTTGTTAATTGCCTTTTTCTCGACATTATGATAGCAATATATTACTTTTTGCAGTGGAATATTGTCCAAATAATGCTTCAGAGGGTGTTATAACAGTCTGTTCCAACACTGACTTTATACAGACAGGGGTTTTGTAATTATTCTCTCAATCAATCGAGTAATTAACAGAAGTTAGGACACCTGTAGGAATTGTTTGCAAGAGTAGACTCCCTCTCCTCTGTTCTCATTCTCCTTGACCTCTCTGTTGCTGGCTTCATGAACCACCAGACTCCTCCTTACCATTGAAGACCTAGGGGTCTGGGTCTGTGCTCTCCATACTTCCATCCTACCTGACAGGCCGATCATACCAGGTAGCTTGGCGAGGGTTGGTCTCAAAACAGTACAGCATCTCGACCGGGGTCAGGGCTCAGACATGCATTCACATGGCCTGTCCTATCACTGCTACGCAGATGACACTCAATTAATGTTCTCCTTCCCTCTGACACCCAGGTGGTGCAACACATATCGGCATGCCTGGCTGATATCTCAGAATATGATATGGCAGCTCAGCCCTGAAAGCTCAACCCTCAAAAAACAGAACTTCTCTTCATCCACAGGAAGTCCAGCCCGTTCCAAGAGCTAACCATCACCGTTGATAACACTGTGGTCGCCTCCTCTAGTTCGTCAAAGAACCTGGGGGTCACCAGGTTCTCAGCTAACATAGCAGCAGTACACGCTCCTGCATATTCCTGCTCTGTAACATCAGGAGCATACGGCCCTTCCTTACAAGAGAGGCTGTGCAGCTCGTAGTTCAGGCCCTTATCTCACGCCTGGACTACTGCAACTCCCTCTTGGCTGGGTCGACTGTGAGCGCCATCAAACCCCTTCAGCTCATGAAGAATGCAGCCGCTTGCCTGGTCTTCAACCACCCCAAGTTAACTCACACCACTCCGCTCCACACACAGCACTGGCTGTCGGTAGCAGCATGCATCAAATTCTAGTCACAGGCCTATCCGTTGAAACTCAAAGTCAAAGACTCACTAGTCTCGACTCCATTTTGTTCTTAAATGCAACATGTGGCATCTGCCTTGCACTTATATTTGATGTACTAAGTAATTGTTTGTACTAAGAAATAGTTTCTATTAGGTTTGTGATGGTCCTGTTTTGTATCCTGGTGCTTAATATAGCACTTGCTTAGCTCTTATCTAGGTGATAAGGTCAGGGATGCACTTAATTGATCTAGTCTTGTTGAAAGCACAATTTATTTGTAAGTTGCTTTGGATAAAGCGTCTGCTAAATGATTGTAATGTAATGTAATGCTTCAACTTTCAAGACTTAATTTACTTCCGTTGCATTATATACTATATATATTATATACTATATATATGTAGTATATAATAATAATAATACATTTAATTTGAGGGCGCCTTTCAAGACACTTAAGGTCACAGTAAATATTACAATTACAATATACAATATGAATGAAAATGAAATATAAAATAAAAGGAATTCAGCAACAGAGTAACAATACAAAAGCGGGTGTAGGGTAGTAAACAATAATGCCACATTAGTGAAAACACTGATAAACAAGGGGAGACAGCCGGGCAAAGTACAAGGGAGCAGTTACAGTAAGTAAGCCAATTTGAATAAATTCGTATTTTGTTGAGAATTGAAGGATGATAAAGTGTTAGACTGTCGGATAAGTGGGGGAAGGCAGTTCCAGAGCCTGGGTGCAGAACAGCTGAAAGCTCTAGCACCCATGGTGCTGAGGCATGAGGGGGGGGTCAGAAGGCCAGACGATGAGGAGCGCAGGGAACGAGAGGGGGTATAGTCCTGAAGGAGGTCAGATATATATGTGGGGGCCAGATTATGGAGGGCTTTGAAGGTGAGCAGGATGTTGGGGATAGTGGCTTTGGGGATAGTGGCTTTGGACAGAGTGACTTTGGATCCAACTAGCAGGACATATATATATATATATATATATATACACACACACTGTATATATATACTGTATATACACAGTACTGTGCAAATGTTTTAGGCAGTTGTGGAAGAATGCTGCAAAGTTAGAATGCTTTCAAAAATAGAAGTGTTAATTGTTTTTTTTTAATCAATTAACTAAATGCAAAGTGAATGAACAGAAAATAAATCTAAATCAAATCAATATTTGGTGTGGCCCTTGGCCTTCAAAACAGCATCAATCCTTCTAGGTACACTTGCACACAGTTTTTGAAGGAACTCGGCAGGGAGGTTGTTCCAAGCATCTTGGAGAACTAACCACAGATCTTCTGTGGATGTAGGCTTGCTCAAATCTTTCTGTCTTTTCAAGTAATCCCAGACAGACTCGATGATGTTGAGATCAGGGCTCTGTGAGGGGAAGTAAGCATGATGTGCCTTTGATCTGCTGCACTAAGTTTCCTTGGCCGACCACTGCGTCTACGGTCCACATCTTGAAACCCCTATCTGCTTTGAAATCTTTGCCTGGGAGAGACCTTACTGATGCAGTATAACTACCTTGTGTCTTGCCAACTACTGTGCTCAGTCTTGCCATGGTGGACCTGTGACATGAAACTGTCTTCCACAACCTCACCTTTGTAGCAGAGGTTGGCTCTTCCTCCCCCAGTTTTAAGCCTCTTACACAGCTGTTTCTGATACAGTTAATGACTGTGTTTCAACCTACATATCAAAATGATGACCATTGTCACCTGCTTGGTATAACTGGTTAATCATACACCTGACTATAATCCTACAAACTCTCTGACTTTGTGCAAGTGTACCTAGAGGGATTGATGCTGTTTTGAAGGCCAAGGGTGGTCCCACCAAATATTGATTTGATTTAGATTTCTGTTCTGTTCATTCACTTTGCGTTTAGTTAATTGATAAAAAAAACTATTAACACTTCTATTTTTGAAAGCATTCTTACTTTACTGCTTTTTTCCACAACTGCCTAAAACAGAACTGTATATATATATATATATATATATATATATATATATATATATTAAATATATATTATACATTCCATTGTAATATATACTGTAAGGTGACCTTGAGTGTCTTGAAAGGCGCCTTCAAATTAAATGTATTATTATTATCGCTGCAGAACAGCTGTAACTTCTTAACCCATTACTTGTTCCCTGAAAATTGTCTTTTCTATAACTGTGAAATGTACATTATTTTTCAGTTTTTGCTAATCTATGTTAACCTCAAGCAGTTTACTGCTTACTTTTGTACCATTTCAGGGTATTGACTGTACTTGAACTCCATACATTTCAATAAAAAGTGGAAACTTTAGATGTTCTAAAACTTTTTATTGGTAGTGTATTATCTAGGCTACGCAGTTCACACCGCCAAAGGCAGGAAGGAAAGCTGGCAAAAACTGTGTGAATGCGTAAATTAAGAGGCTTATCAATATCATTGCTCCCATCATAAAGGCACTAGTAGGACAGAACAGAACTACAATGATGTATTCCGTTAAGTGAATATGTTATCAGTTTACGCTGCATTTCTAAACTGCTCCGAGCAGTTTATGTTCGTGGTTAACTCGATGATAAGCGCTCTATAACGCTGTAGTTGGGAAAATTACACTGCGCACAGCGTTGTAAAACTGCTGGAGTGGACACAAATACAATGCAGTCGTTTAGATCATTCAAAATTAACACTTGGTTTCACAACATATAGCCAGTCTACGTATTAATATATAGACCTATTACATAGTATAGGCCTCAGGTCTCAGTCGGTTTACCCCTTTTTAAATAAATATATAATACTAAACACATAAACATTTCACTTAGGTACTTGTACTACCTGTTGGAACAGTCATTGCCCAAGGGAACTCAGAGAGCAACCTAGGCCATAATTTGCCCAACAGTTGGATAAAATCTTTTTTATCCAACATATATTAAGCCTGCAGTAACAGAGTAGGGAAAGAGTATCTTCTTTTCAGGTGGTAAGTATCCCAGCAGAGTTGGCATTGAAAGCCTGCAGGAATAAGGGTATCTCAACAACACTTTTTTTTTTTTAATATCCGGCCGTGACGAGCGCGAATATAGAGGGGGGTGGCTCTGAGACGTCATTGCTCACCGTTAAGCCTTCTGGAGGTGTCGTGGGTTCAAATTAACGACACATCTGGGATGGAGGGTGCCCACTTGAAAACCCCAATGACATATCTGCTCTCCACCCAATTCCATTCTAAAATATTGTCTTTTGAAGTGCTCATCTTGGAATATGGCATAATGGATATTATAACATCCTAACCTGTGTATATTGAAATTTAAACCACCTATCTGGGTTAAATATCTAACTGTATTGTGCTGGTAAAGCCTAATCAGTAGGTTACCCAGTCTGGCCCATGTCAAGACCTTTTAATAGCACAATTTTGTGCTAAGTAATGTGGATTCCCACCATAGCAAGTTTCTCTCCGTAGCTGGTAGGTATACATGGAATGCCATCTTGTAGCGCCTGTTGTCTCAAGTCGGACTTATTTCCAAGAAGCATGATGGGAATGTCCTCCTGAGATACATCCTGATTGAAAAGAGACAGAAACCTGTTAGGGTACATAGTTAACAAATTAAATCAAATCATATGTATTTGTATAACATTTTATACACATATGCAATTCCATGTGCTTTTCACAAGGCAAGCTAAAAAACACAAGGAAGAAAGGAACAAAAACAATTGTAATAAGAGAAATACAATAGCTAATACCGAGTTCACACTACACAATTTTAGTCAAATTTTTATGGAATTAGATTGCTATTAATAATCACAAATAAATGCAGAACAATTCACAAATATATCTCCTGATTTATATATAAATGGCATAGTTCACAAATAAATGATAAACGATTCACCAGGATTTCAGGATTTAGATACAAGTAATGTTGTTCACGTATATGTTTAGGATTAAACAAATTTTAAATAAATCTACTAGCTGAGTGCCCTCTTGTCAGGGCGTATTTTATCCTTTTTTTTTTTGCAAAGGCCTGCTCATATTAATTAGAACATTTAACAATTAATAATAATTTTGCTATAAAATAAATGACCTGGCTGCTGCCAGTCAGTTTGTCACATGATGACCTTTTGCCTGACCTGAGGGAATACATGACACGCCCTAACGGAGTATGATAGTTAACAACTCTTTTTTTTTTTTTTTCATTTTATTTAGTTTTTAGCACACACATTTTACACACAGTGGTTGCTAATTAATAACACAGAACGAACAACGAATGGACCGGCAGCTATCAAACACAACACTCAGCCTGAGTGATACCACGGCAGCCAATTTGCGCCAGACTTGCTCACCCAACATATTACGACAGAATTGCACAGATAGGACACACAGACCGACTCCAGTTGATTTGGCATTGACTGGTCAGGGCACTGGTATGAGAAAATATCGTGTTTATTTTGATGGTGGGAGGAAACCCACACAAACACAAACACGGGGAGAACATGCAAACTCCACACAGAAAGGCCCTTGGCTGAGATGGGGTTTGACAGAAAGGCCCTTGGCTGAGGTGGGGTTTGAACCCAGGACCTTCTTGCTGTGAGGCAACAGTGCTAACCACTGAGCCACCATGCTGCCTTGTTGCGCACTGACAAGACGTTTTGCGCGACGCGCTGTCAGGATTTGGTTGGACTCCCCTTCAACACTATTGACGGCTCCTCTATCTGCTCCTCTGCCAAGGTCAGAAGTCTTGGTGTGGTCTTGGATTCCACCCTCTCCATGGAACCTCATATAAAAGCTGTCACCAAGTCTGCCTTCTTCCACCTGAGAAACATCTCTATACTCAGACCATTACTAACAGATGCAGATGCTGAAACATTAATTACCGCCTTCGTCACCTCATGCCTGGATTACTGCAATGGTGTCCTATTTGGGGCATTAAATAAAGCCCTGGATAGGCTCCAGCATGTACAGAATTCAGCTGCAAGGATTCTAACTCACTCTAAACCCTGGCAACATATCACTCCCACTCTTCTTCATCTGCATTGGCTTCCCATCAAACCTCGCATTTCCTTCAAAATTTTACTTCTCACCTATAAATCTATACATAGACTAGCCTCTTCCTACCTCTCTGACCTCCTCAAACCCTACACGCCTTCTCGTACCCTTCGCTCCTCTGACACTGGTATCCTCGCCACCCGCAAAACTAGACTCAGTTCCATGGGGGACCGAGCGTTCAGTGCTGCTGCCCCCATTCTCAGGAATTCCCTTCCCCCTGCTATTCGGAACTCTGACTCCATTAACATTTTTAAATCCCACCCCAAAACCCACTTATTTTCCTTAGCTTACCCCTAGTTTGTTCTTTTTGGCTTTTAATTTTTATATGTATGTATGTATGTACAGTGCATCCGGAAAGTATTCATACCCCTTCACTTTTTCCACATTTTATTATGTTACAGCCTAATTTCAAAATGGATTAAATAAAAAAAAATTCTCAACATTTTACACACAATGCCATATAATGACAAAGTGAAAAACGTTTTTTTGAATTTTTTGCAAACGTATTAAAAATAAAAAAATAAAATATCACATGTACATAAGTATTCACACCCTTTACTCAATACTGTGTTGAAGCACCTTTGGCAGCAATTACAGCCTCAAGTCTTCTTGAGTATGATGCTACAAGCTTGCCACACATATTTTGGGGCAGTTTCTCCAATTCTTCTTTGCAGATCGTCTCAAGCTCCATCAGGTTGGATGGGGAGCGTCGGTGCACAGCCATTTTCAGATCTCTCCTCGATACAATCCTGTCTCGGAGGTCTACAGACAATTCCTTGGACTTCATAACTTCGTTTGTGCTCTGACATGCACTGTCAACAACTGTGGGACCTTATATAAACACGTGTGTGCCTTTCCAAATCATGTCCAATCAATTGAATTTACCACAGGTGGACTCCAATCAAGTTGTAGAAACATCTCAAGGCTGATCAGTGGAAACGGGATGCACCTGAGCTCAATTTTGAGAGTCACAGCAAAGGGTGCGAATACTTATGTACATGTGATATTTTATTAAATTTTTTTTAATACATTTGCAAAAAATTCAAAAAAACTTTTTTCACTTGGTCATTATGCGGTCATTATTGTCATCTATGTATGTAGAATGTTGAGATTTTTTATTTATTTAATCCATTTTGGAATTAGGCTGTAACATAATAAAATGTGGAAAAAGTGAAAGGGTATGAATAATTTCCGGATGCACTGCATGTACTGTATATGTTCCCTGCCTCAATACCTTTTGTCTGTCTTATGTTCAATGAATTTCGAATGTTATTTGGCACCATTTTTTGTTTATATTTGTATGTATTGTATAATATTCTATGCAATGTACGGTGACCATGGGTGTCCAGAAAGGCACCTATAAATTAAATGTATTACTATTATTATTATTATTATTAACATGTCGGCAGGCCTCGGAGAGCTATGCTTTCCCAGGAACCCCTACTCTGCGAAGCTACGCAGAGAGGTTTACGTGCTTCTTCGCAGAAGTATAAACCAGGCTGAAGCCTTCCCTTAACCTGTAGTCTAATAATAATAATAAAAATAATGATGACGTGTTTTTTTTTTTCATTTGTAAAAGAAACATAAATCAAAAACTAATTGGCATTGGCAGTGGCTAACGTAACCAAGGCTTGCATTGAAATGTGTGGTATTGTCAATACCTTAACCCAACCATTTCTAACCATCCGCCACATCTATGGCTGTGCATTATTGTTTGCAATTATAGTGCACATAATTGCTGTTATGAACATAATTACATTGTACTCCATGGTCTTTACAACAAGTATGATAGTTGGTCAAATGAAAGCCAGTAGTCGGCCTACTTTTACTGTGTTGCATTATTAGCAGTGCGTTATTGTATGCCAGTGCATATGTTGAACATAACGTTGCGCTCCGTGGTCGTTATCAGTATGATGGTTGGTCAAATATTGGCTTTCCAAATCCTCAGCCACCTATGGGGATGCTTCATGCTTTATAATCATTTGAATACTCCTCAAATCAGTAAGTTTTCTGCTTTACAAAGCGGATAGTCACACATATAGTCAAGTAAACTGAATGTATACATAAATCAATTTACAAGAATAAAATGTTCAGCAAGCATCCGATATCAAATAGCATTTGCTAAAGCTAGAATTCTGATTCAAGCCACTTAAACTAGATTATTGTCATTAATAGTTCACTTTGGAATTTTCCGTTTTAATTGTATCTTTTGTTTTTATGTGTATCATATTTTCTTTTATTAAACATGATACTTCATTCTGCAGTGCAAAGATGCTTCGTAAAGAGAGGAGGTAAAAACAGAAAGGAAAGGAGCTGCGTGAGGTAGGAGGTACTAGAAATGCAAGGGGTAGGTGATAATGATTAAAAAAAGATAGTGGAAAATTTAAAAGAGGTGTATTAAGATGGGACTAGGAGGATACTCGTAACAGAGTTTGAGTATTAGAGTGGAATTTAGATTGTTACTGTATGTGCCGAATGTAGAAATGGATAGGAGAGTAGTAGGGGAGTTGAAAGGGTTGGTTGTGGGGAGATGTCAAATAGTAGGTGATTTTAATATTAGATGTAGTAGATTGGATGTGGGGAAAGGGGTAGAATTTAGATGGGAAAGGTCAAGGGTGGATGGTTGTTATGAATAAAAGGGATTGATAGATATGTGGAGGTATGAGAATCCAACAGAGAATTTAGGAGGAGGCAGATGAGGGAGGACGTACTGAAGTAGAGTAGAATAGATTTAGTGTTGTCTATTATTAGATATATTGATAGAATTAGACAACAATGTAATAGTTTCAGTGATCACAATGGAGTGAGTCTTACATTTACAGTTGGGAGAGTGGATGTTGGAGGTGGGATGTGGATAATGAATTGGGGTATACTGAGGAGGGAGAGAATGAGAGACAGATAATGGTGATATTGGATAGGGAGATTATGAGGATAGAGCAGTATATAGATGAAAAACAAAAGAAAATGTGTTAGTATTAAGTATAGCAAGACTAAGAAAGTGTTGAGGGTAGAGTTGAATAAAGGGATGGCAGGATGGCTACAGTATGGAGAGATGCATAGAGGTGAATATGCAGGTTGGAGATGTATGATAGGGAGAAATGTAGAGGGGCGATTTTGAGGAGCAAGGCGAGATACGCATTGGTGTAAAAGTGTAAGGGGTATTTTCAGTCCTTACAGAAGAGGAGACAGAGTAGGAAATACCATTTATTAAATCTATAAAAAGGAGGGGGTGGTGACAGAGGATTAAGTAGAAATATTAGAGAGGGTATGGGAGTTTTACGGGGAGTTGTATATGAGGGGGGGAGTGGATGAGGAATATATGGATGAAGTGTTAGAGAGTGAGCAGAGTAAGTTGAGTTTGGATAACAGGAAATGGTGTGATAGGAGGGTTTGAGCAGCAGAAAGAGTCTAAGGAGTGATGGGATTGGGATAGTGTGGTATAAAGTGTATAACAATAAGTAGCACCGATTCTAATGGAGGTGTCTAGGGGGATGAAGAGAACAGGGCAGGATAAAATGGTAGAAGGGGCGATAACCACAATGTACAAGAAGGGGAGCAAATTAGATTTAGATCATTATAGACCAATTAGCTTGATGTATGTAGATTATAAAATACTGACCAAATAGTTAGCAAATAGGATGAAGAGATTAATAGGGGAGATAGTGCAGCCAACACAGTATTATAGTATACCAGGTAGGAATATAGCAGATACAATAGGGACGTGATAGAGTTCATGAAGAAAGATAGGATAGGGAGGAGGGGGTAGTTGGAGGGATAGACTGGAACAAGTTGTTTGATAGGGTTGAGCATGTGTCTTGTATAGGGTAATGGAGAGGTTTCGGTTTAGAGAGAGAATGGTAGGATGGGTGAGAAGGTTGTATGGTCGGTTAGACAGAGGTGTCCTAATCATTATTCAGATGACAACTATCACGGTGAGGGATGGATAAAGCGTAAAAAGGGTATTAGAGTTGGGGGAGACATGGATGGGCGACAGGGGCGAAAATAAAGACAAATCAAAGATAATGTATATAGGAGAGGTAGAGAAAACTATATATAGGATTCGGTGCCGGAGTTGGAGGGTATTGTGGTCGCCAAATTTGGCATCCTAGCGGATGTTCTGGCCTTGGCTGTTGTTCAAACGTGAGAGAAGGGTCAAAGGGAAGACCAGGTCACCAAAAATATAATATGTGCTTTTTGGAGACACTGGAAGCTAGGTTTGTGTCTTAGCCATAGCATGAAGAGATGATAATAATAATAATAATATTAATAATAATAATAATAATAACTTTATTTATATAGCGCCTTTCAAAACAGGGTTACAAGGTGCTTTACAATAAAAATAACAATTTAGACACACTAAAATCACACAGTAAAATCAGGTAATACAAATAACAAAAAATAAACTCCATCCATCCATCCATTTTCCGCCGCTTATCCGGGGCCGGGTCACAGTGGCAGCAGGCTCAGCAGGGTATTCCAGCCGTCCCTATCCCCAGCAACGCTTTCCAGATCCTCCTGGAGGATCCCGAGGCGTTCCCAGGCCAGACGAGATATATAATCTCGCCAGCGTGTTCTGGGTCTACCCCGGGGTCTCCTACCAGTAGGGCGTGCCCGGAAAACCTCCAACGGCAGGCGCCCAGGAGGCATCCTAATCAGATGCCCGTACCACCTCATCTGGCTACTTTCGACGCGATGAAGCAGCGGCTCTACTCCGAGCTCCCTCCGGATGACCGAGCTCTTTACCCTATCCTTAAGGCTGAGCCCAGCCACCCTACGGAGGAAACACATTTCAGCCGCTTGTACTCGCGATCTTATTCTTTCGGTCACTACCCAAAGCTCATGACCATAGGTGAGGGTTTGAACGTAGACCGACTGGTAAATCGAGAGTTTCGCCTTTCGGCTCAGCTCCTTCTTCACCACGACGGTCCGGTACAATGCCCGCATTACTGCTGATACTGCACTAATCCGACTGTCAATCTCACGCTCCATTTTTCACTCACTCGTGAACAAGAACCCGAGATACTTTTACTCCCTCTATTGGGGCAGCAACTCAATCCCAACCCAGAGAGAGCACTCCACCATTTTCTGGCAGAGAACCATGGCCTCAGACTTGGAGGTGCTGACTCTCATCCCGACCGCTTCACACTCAGCTGCAAACCGCTCCAGTGCATGCTGAAGGTCACAGTCTGAAGAAGCCAACAGAACCACATCATCTGCAAAGAGCAGAGAAGCAATTCTGAGGTCCCCAAACTGGACACACTCCTTCCCCCGGCTACGCCTTGAGATTCTATCCATGAAAATCACAAACAGAAACGGTGACAAGGGGCAGCCCTGGCGGAGTCCAACATCCACTGAAAACGTATTTGACTTTGTGCCGAGTATACGGACACAACTCTCACTCCGGTTATATAGGGACCAAATGGCTTTTAGCAACGGCCCCGGTACCCCATACTCCCGCAGTACCCCCACAGGACTCCCCGAGGGACACGGTCGTAGGCCTTCTCCAAGTCCACAAAACACATGTAGACTGGATGGGCAAACTCCCATGCCCCCCCAAACAGCCCCGCAAGGGTAAAGAGTTGGTCCACTGTTACACGACCAGGACCGAATCCGCATTGCTCCTCCTGGATCCGAGGTTCGACAATCGGTCGGAGTCTTCTTTCCAACACCCTGGCATAAGCTTTCCCAGGTAGGCTGAGAAGTGTGATACCCAGATAATTGGATTATATTTTTTTATTATAAAAATAAACTAAATACCAAAATAAAAGGTGGCAGTTAAGAGAAAGATTTAAGATAAAAGTGAGTTCGAGAGAGATCCAAAGCTTTGGGGCTTGAACAGCAAAATCCCCGTCACCTTTGCTTTTGGAACTATTAAAAGGGCCCTGCTGGAGTATCTCATGCAGCGATCGGGTTTGTACTGTAAAAGCAGATCGCAGATATAGGCAGACACAAAACCTTTTAAGCCTTTGAACACTAGCAGTAAATTCTTAAAATAAATTCTAAAACTCACAAAAGTTGTGTTAAACCAAGCCATTTTTAGAGTGTAATATGCAGGTGTGTAGAGTTATTTGAATGCTAATAATTTAAAGTACTTCACAGATTTTCTTAAACAATATATGTTGTTGTTTAGCTAAAAATTAAGTAAGTATATTGAACAAGTTCAGGTCATAGAATCATCCATCCATCCATTAACTTTACCGCTTATCCTGTACAGGGTCACGGGGTGGGCTGGAGCCTATCCCAGCGGACACAGGGCGAGAGGCGGGGTACACCCTGGACAGGTCGCCAGTCTATCACAGGGCGTCATAGAATCAGTGTAAGTGAAATTCACGTATTTTTCCGACAACCGGCTTTTAAATGGTTAATCCATTGTACACCACAATGCCCATAGATCATTGAGTGAATCAAACTTAGAACCAGCAAACGATCTCCCTGGCTGAAAATGGCGGTAGTTTAAAAAGGTTCAGGAACAATGACGCAATAGAGTAATTTTCTCAACTCGTTTGACATTCTGTTTGATTGTATCGTCATTTAGCATTTTGCAATGTTTAAAATACATTGGTATCATATCAAAAGATTGAAAATGGGTGAACTTTAAAGGTGTGCTAGTTTGTGTTAGGCAAATTATATTTATAAATACAAGGAGACACACTCATAAAATATTCACTAATACATTGTTTAATTTTTAAAATGTATTGAATCAATAATTTCCTATGCCAGAGTTGTGAAACTTTGGATATTCATTGAAGGAGATGTCTACCATGTCTGTGCAACATTTTGAACTTCTAAGGCAGAGGGCTGATAAACTAGAATTTAAGTTTAAGTGTTGTCAGAAGCCAAAACATGTACTCTCCTAATGCAGGTCTTCCATCCAATCACCTTCTTTGCTTCCCCTTCATCATACACGCACGGCACAAACACAAATTAGCAAAGGAACAATGCAGCACGCGAATATAATCGCCCGATTTTTTTCAGATTTAAGTGGGTTTAAGACAATTTAAGATATTTTAAGGTAGCGCGGCCACCATGTTATGCTTTGAGCCATATCACTTGTCATAGTGTTCAGGAGGAACTATGCATTTTGAAGGGAGAAGTTAAAATAAAAAGCATTTTTATTGTCTGGTGAAAATAGATGTTGAGTTGATTTGCACACCTGTGGGTAATGAGGTGAAGAAAGTTTTTTGTAAGTGGGAATAGGTTAATCTATGAAAGGAATGGAGGAAGGATTTTGTTTAACTGGTAGTAAGATTTTGGTTTGTGTAACCCTCTGGTCTTTGGCAGCCTAATGTCCCAGAACCGTGACACTGTCCTGTACAGTGAGAGTGTGTCTTTCGGCTTGGATGTCAAATGGGTGTGCAGACTCTCTGTGATCACTAAATATCTTATGGCACTTAAGGGTGCTAACCTCAGTGTCCTAGCTACATTGCCCAGCCTAGTTCCATATCAAATCAAGGCAACCTAATCATCCCTTCAGAGGCCTATACTACGATGCGAGGCAACTGGCTTACCCCGGTAAGCTCAGGAGTAACTTTGTGACGTGAATACTCAACCCTAGACGTCAGGGGTAACTTCCTGATTAACCTATACTATAAAAGGTGGGTGAGTTTTACCCAAGGTATACTAACGTAGCAATTGACGCTGCATCTCTAAACTGCTCAGAGCAGTTTATGTTCATAGCTAACTCGATGTTAATGATAACAGGTCGCTCTAAGTTGTGCTGCCTATAGCGTTGTAAAACTGCTCGAGTGGACACTAATATAATGTTTTGTCGGCAGCCACGTTAATATATAGGCTATAAAGCTCTTGCCAATTCAGTTAGCTTCCAAAAAGTGTATTGTTTAAACTAGAAAATACTTTAACAGTTAACAAAAAAGTTTAACAGACTATAGGCCTAATCTCAAACGCGCTTTCCGCTGTGGTTGCAGCGGATATGATCGTTAGAATGTCATAGCATTCATCCAGCCTATGTGCTTCAGGGAGTAGCCTATGTGTAGGCTATAATCTATTAGCCTAATACTAATTGTTTTCACATCTTAGATATATTATTTTATGTATCCTTTCATCTCAATTATACTACAAAAGAAACGAGTCCGTAATGCAAAAATAGAACACATTGGTTAAAATTGTAAATCACAGAGGAACCATTATTTACATTTGGGAGAGTAAAATTGATTGAAACATACACATGACAAGAATACTGTTAATGTCTTTACCCTCAGCAATGCGCAACCAAGATTTAGCCGTTAACATTTATTTAAACTACTCATATATCCTGACATTATCAACCTGCTGTCTTCCGGGATCAAAAATACGGAGCATGAGCCACTGGCCAAAATATCTGCCTACGTTGCTAACCACGCCCCTTTTATACGAACACGCTCAAACTCCATGGAGTTAACACCGACTTAACGAACACATCTTAAATCACCGTTGTAGTACCATTTAACATGCATTTGGATAATCAGAGTTGGTCAACTCGGACTTTCCTTGTTAACCCTGAGTTAGATCGGAGAAGTTTAACCTCCGTTCGTAGTATAGGCCCCAACTCTCAATTGGCTAGTTAATCCCCTCTCCTGCCCCTTGTGGCTCTTAGTAGGTCATAAACGGATGTGTGGCTGCTGTGGCATCACCCAGGTGGGTGCTACACATTAGCAACCAAACTGTGGGTTCCCCAATATAGTGTAAAGCGCTTTGGGTGTCTTGAAAAGCGCTATATCAAATGGTATCAATTATAATTTTATTTTTATATTATTATTTACCATCCAATGCTTTTCGATCAAATTCATAAATATTGTTTTGCACGTGTAATTCCGTACCTCAATCATGTCAACCCACTCTCTAACATTGAGGAAGCTCTTTTCACAAGTGACGTCATACAGCAGTAGAACACCATCTGCTCGGCGAAAATACGACTTGGCTATGCTTCGGAACCTTGGGCAGAGATACAAACTCATGAGTGTTAAAAAATGTTATAGGAAATGTAACTAAAATCCTTTAAAAAAAAGTAAAACATTTTCCTTCAGGTAAGGCTGAATGAAGTAAGGGAACTAAAACGAATTAAAAAAACACAACCACGCACCTTTCCTGTCCAGCTGTATCCCATAATTGAAGTACAGTTGGCTCTCCGTCCACAATAATAGTCTTAATTTCGAAGTCCACACCTGGAAATCATGTTATTTTCAGTTATAGAACCGCATGAATTACTTATTATAACAGAAAAAGAAGAAAAATTAAGAGACCAATAAATTATTGACTAACCTAAACTACTATCAGGCATGCATTCTTAAAACCCACCTAGTGTAGAATTGGAGAATTCCCAGAACTTATTTTTACAAAAACGGAGCAGGAAACTAGATTTTCCCACTGCTGCATCTCCAGCTAGTACAATCCTGTGGGCCCTCTCAGATGTCATATAGCCAAGGTCTTTAGAATCTTTCTTATTTTGCTTGAGTAGTGGGAGGTGGGCGAGACGATTTAGAGGTGACAAGAATATTAAAACAAAAAATTTGTTTGATATTGAAATCAGCACAATCAACCCTCCTAACATTTCTAGTTCCCAAAACTTTAGTTTCCTTCCAGTACCTCAGAAGTTAAAGGTTTGCTTGAAGTAAAAGTCCAAGCACTGGTTTGGTTGACTGATTCTGATGGCTTCCAGTCCAGGACAAAGCTGTTTTCTGATCCAAATGGGGATTCCATCGGCATCTCTGCCGTCTATAAAATCAGCATAACTATGTGGTCAATACATTTTGAAACTTAAGTCCTAAGAAATATTTTATGTATAAAACATGTAAATAAAAAAGTTAAGTGTTGCTTAATATTAAGCAACTCAGTTTCAATTTTAAGAATGAAAGTGGACTTTGTTTGTACAAAATGTCTGTGTAGCAAGCAAATGATAAATGTCGTTTTTACAATATTATTTAATATTTTAAAACATACAAACTATTTATGAACATACAAGTTCAAATTATAAGCCAAGATAATTAGATAAGATATGTGAGATAATAAGATAAGATAAGTAAATAAATGTAATTAAATAATTGGAAGTAAATATATGGGCGATTCTACAGAAATGGTTCAAATTCAAAATTGAAGAAAAGCCCAAAAAATGTTTTAGTTTTGAATACATTTTACAATACATATATTACACCATTTCTACAACACACATATCTACTAAAATTACAGTCAAATGACCGAAAGAATGAGGTCACGAATACAAGGGGCTGAAATGAATTTCCTCCGTAGGGTGGCTGGGCTCAGCCTTAGAGATAGGGTAAAGGAGCTTGGTCACCCAGAGGGAGCAGAGCCGCTGCTCCTTCGCGTTGAAAGGAGCCAGGTGAGGTGGTTCGGATATCTGATTAGGATGCCTCCTGGGCGCATTCCTTGGGAGGTTTTCTGGGTGCGCCCTACTGGTAGGAGACCCCGGGGATGACCCAGAACACGCTGGAGTGATTATATATCTCATCTGGCCTGAGAACGCCACTGGTCCACCAGGAGCAGCTGGAAAACGTTGCTGGGGAGAAGGACGTCTGGACTACCCTGCTTAGCCTGCTGCCACCGCGACCCGGCCACGGATAAGCGGCGGAGAATGGATGGATGGATGGATGGATGGATGAATTAGAACAGTACTTATCATGGCTGCCACTGAGATACATCCAGGTCATTTCACCCAGTTAGAAACCTTCCTAAGCAAAAAATAATTTGAACGTAGCCCTGTGGTCCTGGCATGCATGTGGATGTAACTTTGACACTTACTACCTACTAACTACCTAAACGTTGTTGCAGACCAAGTACACAACTTCATGGCAACTATTTCCTGATGGCAGTGGCCTCTTTCTGCAGGATAATGTGCCCTGCCACACAGCAAATATTGATCAGGAATGGTTTGAGGTACATGACAAAGACTTCCAGGTGTTCACTTGGCCTCCAAAATTCCTCAGATCTCAATCTGATCGTACATCTGTGGGACATGCTGAAAAAATAAGTCAAATCCATGGAGGCCCCACCTTGCAACTTATGACAACTTCACACTACACGATTTTAGCAAGATTCTTTTGAAATCACAGAAAAAAGCCCCAGATATTGTCTATTTTCAAATAGCAGAAGTTACAACCCCATACAAAATATATGAAGTCGAAAGCCAAAGTTCCAGAAGAGTAGGTTTTATTCAGCCTGAATAACATTGCATGCCACTACAAAGATCTACAAAAATCTACTCCTACAATCTACTGGCTTGTACATTCACAGTTCGTCTCTTTATCCATTTTACATTCAAGACAACCCCAATATGCAAAGTAGAACATGCCCTTTTTCCAATCACCTCTGACCCATCTGTTTCCTAAGGACCGCTTGTCCCATAAACCTTAAAGTTTATCCCTCTTTACAACTAGCTCCATCCTTTACTGAGGACCACTTGTCCCCTAAACCTTAAAGTTTACCCCTCTTTACTAGCCCCATCCTTACCCAACAAACTAAGGAAGCAGAATCCATTATCCCCCCTTTCCTTCTCTTGGTACATCTGTTCACTCCTAGCATCTGCTAATCCCAGACTACTCATCTTCTCTCAAGGTGACAAACAGTCTGACAAACAGTGTATTCTTACAAAGGCCTCTTACAATCATTAAGTGTTCACTGCTCCCCAGTCCCTGCACTCCTTCTCTGTTCTACCTCCATTTGGTGCCCTTAATTATCCTGGTGCCTGTCTCTGGTCACTTCACCCCCTTCTTACTATGTCTGTCTCTCTCTCTCTCTCTCTCTCTCTCTCTCCTCTTCTCAATGGTGAAAACTACTATTAAACTATGGTATGCTTACCAACTAACCTTTAATATTGATTACAAATACTTGACTACAAAAAGGGTATCTACTTTTTAACAATAAATATACCATAATATCTCCCGAGGTATATCTTAACATGCTCGCGAGAGTATGTGTTTTTTTGTTTAACTTTTTGACTAATACACTGTGTAAGGTTTGCTTCGATGTTATGTTTTTTTAGAACGAAAAGGTGGGCGGTATTTTGCATGCACTTAAGCGTGACGTGCATGAGAGGGCACGCGCACGCTCGTGTTAGGGTATGCGCATTCACTTTTACCTATAGGGCAAAAAGGGTGGAGCCGGTTTATTACAAGCGTATACGTATACAAGTGACGTATGTGAGAGGGATCGCATTCGTTTTCCCCAGAGAAGGGCAAAAAAGGCGGGTCTTGTTGTGTAGAGAAATGGTGTTTGTGTGTGTGTGTGTGTGTGTGTGTGACGCGGGGGCAAAAAAGGCAGGTCTTGTAGTGGAGAGATGTGTGTGTGCGCTTCTATAGCTGATGTTTGTGCTCAGTTTGAATTTTAAAGTTTATTTTGTCTGTCTAAAAGTATCCTATAAGAGTAAAAGGCTTATATCTGGTTTGGAGAGAGAGAGAGTTTTTAAAAATGCAATGAGAGTTAGGAAAAAGGCAATTATATGGGATCTGGAAGCTTATTACCGTATGTATTGGGGAGCCGTTTTAAAAAAGATAATTTTTAATTTATGTTTATACTTTAGATTATTCTTTGAAATACGTCAATAGAGGTGTTGCTCCCAACGCTTATATACGGTGGGATAGGGAGGGACATTTTCAAAACGGGGTATGTTAAAAAATCCGGATATGTAAAATCAGTCGAAAGACCGAGCGAAAAAAGTCATTTAAATACACAGACATAATTTAAAGGTATTGTTTGAAAGACTTCAATAGGGTGGGCATTTACACGATTGTTTCTCATCGGATGTTGTTTGAGAGTTTCTCAACAGATCATATCTACAGGAGGAGGGTTGACGGGCGCAAGTGTGTGTGTGTGTGTGTGTGTGTGTGTGTTCTAAGGTATCATAACATTATACTTTGAGAGAGCATTAATTAAAGATGTCTTTAATGAAAACCTAAACAAAAGCGTATTTTCTTTAGGGGTTGGTTACAGAAGAGAAAATTAAAATTTAATGTTGCTACAACCTTATATAACAAAGTGTTTTATTATTTTTGTGGTGAACTTCTTCAAAACCTTGTAATAAATTGTATATGTTAAAATATTGGGTCCTGTTAATGGTCCGGGTTTTGTTGTTGATGGGGCGCTAATTGGTGTGACACACCCCTTGACTTTCTTGTGTTTGGAAAGTCTTGGGAGAGGTAGGCTGCGGTTAGGTGCTTTCTGGATGAATTTTGTAAAATGTAGTCCATCCCTTAGCTATACCGCTTATCCTTTGCAGGATCGCGGGGGGGCTGGAGCCTATCCCAGCCGACACAGGGCGAGAGGCGGGGTACACCCTGGACAGGTCGCCAGTCTATCACAGGGCTGACACCCCTGGGCTAAAATGTAGTATAAATTTGTATTCACTTTGTTGTAATTGTAGTGATGTAAGTTTGTTGCAAATGTTTTATAATTGTACTAAATCGTCATTTGTGTTGAGTTAATTAGCATATTAAGAGCGATTTATCAAACGTGGGAATTAGTTGAATCGCCATTGTGCTAGGTGCTAATGGGTATACCATGTCATACAATTGGAATGCATGTTATAGGAAAGTATTATTTTGTGTAAAATATGCTTGTGTTTGGAAAGTCTTGGGAGAGATGCCAGAGAGTGCAGTGTCCCTCCGTGTCTTGACCTGCCCCTTTTGTTGTTTTACAGAACAAACAACGACAGATCAGCCCTGTGTCTCCGTCTCCTGTATTATCAAACAAGGACTTTATTACATATATGTAGTTGACCAGTATTAGTCTGCTACACTTAGAAGCCTATAGCTTACGGTATTTTCTTTTGGCTCTAAGCAAAACCGCTAGAGAGGATCTACAAGCGTTTAAATAATTTAAATATAGGCCAATAAGTTAGTTTTTTTATATTCGCTCTACGTTCGCAAGCATAGTAAGGGCGTAAAATGTATGTATAATATTTTGAGAGATGTCAAGAAGGCTAGTCTATAGGCTAGCTTAAGCGGTTTTCCGGAAGAGGGGTGTGAAATTATAACACCAAGCCAACAGGACATGAAAGATATGCAAACAAGGGGCCATTGTTTTAGTTATAAACCTCATGTCTGTTATAGAGGATATAAAGGATCTTCGGCAACCCAAGCCGTTCACAAAATCTTGTCCTGAATGAGAACGCATCCCCTGAAAATTTTTCTACGATTTTGCGATTCTGCAAATACAATATGGTCGTTCCCCGAGCACTAGGAAGATCTAATAGAATGTATATCTATCTTCATCTTTTATTTTTTATTGTGGCGGCACATTGAGGAACATCGTTCACCGTCTTATTGTTGTGGGTGAGGAACTATGGTTTTTAGTTTCTCCACGGACGGGTAAAGGAAACGGACCTTAGAGTTCCGGTTAGAGTTTCCTAGCCGCGTAGTAGCAGGCAATGTTCACGTTCGTGTGCTTGTTTAAATGGATAATAAAGTGTGGAATTCCATACTAAACACACCGCCTCCAACTCCCATTAATCGGCTCTACACTGGTGACCCCGACGTTTTCGAGATAGATTCTGAAGACTTAATGAACATGGCAGAACGCACTGTTTTTATTAAACTGCCGGAGTTTTGGGAGCATTCAGGGCTGGGGGGGGGGGGGGGGGAGCCCCGGATTTTGTTTGTGGAGACGTTCCTGCGCCACTTGCCACCTCGGGTCCAGACTGCGCTGGCGAACACGACCATTACTGATCCCCGTGACCTGGCTGAGGAGGCGGACCGTTTTTTCTTGGCGACTCAGCAGCCGGGTGCAGAGGTATTGGCTCCGACGCTCAGTGCCCCCTCGCCAGTGAGGAGGGCGGGGGGGGGGGGGGGGGGGGGGAGCAGAGCGCTGCGGCTTCAGGTCGGCGTGGGGACACGGGCGAGTGTTTTTACCACGCGAGGTTTGGGGCCAAGGCAAAGAAGTGCATCGCTCCCTGCAGCTACAAACCCCCATGTAACGGGAGAGCCAACGCTCAGTAGAGGCCCTGAGCGTTAGCGGCACGAGCAGGCTTCTCTTCATTCAGGACAGTGTCTCCGGTTGCAGATTTCTTTGTGACACCGGCGCGCAGCGGAGCGTGATTCCTGCGTCGAGTGAGGACGTCGCTAGGGGGGGGCATGGAACGCAGTTGGCAACAGCTAATGGCAGCCCCATCCGCACTTATGGCGTGAGGCCTGTGCATTTATGTGTTGGGGGGCAGCGTTTCGACTGGGAGTTTGTCACAGCGGACATTGCTTTTCCCCTCCTCGGGGCAGATTTTTTGTGTGCTTACGGGCTCCTGGTGGACGTTAGGAACAAACGCTTGGTTGATGCCTTAATGTTTTCCTCCCTGGCGTGTACACTTGGCAAAGCGAAGTACGACGGTCTGTCGGGCTCGCTGTAAGGTGCGGACATGTACCTTGGGTTGTTGGCCGAGTTCCCGGACCTGACGCTGCCCACCTTCTCTGCGCCCACCACCAAGCACGGGGTGGAGCACCACATCACCACCGAGGGACCCCCAGTCTACGCCAGGGCCCGGCGGTTGAATCCTGCTAAACTCACAGTAGCGAAGGCGGAGTTCTCGACCATGGAACGCCTGGGTATCATCCGCCGGTCAGACAGTCCTTGGGCATCCCCTCTGCACGTAGTCCCCAAGCCAAATGGTGGTTGTCGCCCGTGTGGGGACTACCGCCACCTCAACGACGCAACAGTGCCCGACCGCTACCCGGTTCCGCACATCCAGGACTTTTCGGCGCACCTGGCGGGTAAGTTTGTGTTTGCTAAGGTGGACCTGGTGCGTGGTTACCACCAGGTACCCATACATCCCCGCGACATTTCCAAGACGGCGGTAATAACTCCATTTGGATTATTTGAGTTCCTTCGGATGCCCTTCCGGCTCAAAAACGCCGCCCAATCATTCCAGCGCTTGAACGATTCGGTGCTGCGGGACTTACCGTTTGTGTTTGTCTACCTGGACGACATACTTGTCGCCAGCGCTTCGGCAGAGGAACACCTGTCTCACCGCCGAGCCCTTTTTATGAGGCTCAGCCAACACGGGTTGATAATCAACCCTGCAAAGTGCCTGTTCGGGATGTCCGACATTGACTTCCTTGGGCACCGCGTCACCAAGGGCGGCGCAGCACCCCTGCTCGCAAAGGTGGAAGCTCTTGCGGCTTTTCCTTGCCCGCACACGGCCAGGTCGCTCCGTGAGTTCCTCGGAATTGTAACTTTTTACCACCGTTTCATCGCCCGAGCCGCCCACATTATGCGGCCGTTGTACGAGGCACTGAAGGGTAAGGCCCCCAGCCAGGAGATCAGCTGGATGGCGGAGGCTGAGGCGGCCTTCAAGGAGGTCAAGACAGCGCTGGCTCAGGCGGCCCTTTTGGCACATCCGTCACCCACTGCCCCCATTTCCATTACCACTGACGCGTCGGACTACGCCTTTGGTGCTGTGCATGAGCAGTGGGTGGAGGGCGCCTGGCAACCACTTGCCTTTTTAAGCCGTCTGCTGACACCCAGGGAGCGCAGGTACAGCGCTTTTGACCGGGAGCTCCTTGGACTCTGGCTGGCCGTGCGGCACTTCCGGTTTTTGCTGGAGGGACGTGAATTTACGGCGTTCGTGGACCACAAGCCGCTCACGTTCGCCATGTCCAAGGTGGCGGAGCCTTGGTCTGCTCGCCAGCAACGCCAGCTGTCCTACATCTCTGAGTTCACTACAAACTTTCAGCACGTGGCTGGCAAGTCCAACCTGGTTGCGGACTGCCTCTCCAGGGTGGTCATCAGGGCCGTCCAGTTGGGCCTCGACTATGCCTGCATGGGGGCGGACCAGGACACCGACCCCAGCGTGCAGGCCCTGAAGGGGGCTGACGTGGGGCTGCGTCTGGAGGATGTGGATTTCGGCGATGCGGTCGTTACTCTCCTGTGTGACGTCTCTACGGGCCAGCCGCGGCCAGTCGTGCCTTCCAGCTGGAGGCGCTCTGTGTTCGAGGCGGTGCACAACCTGTCGCACCCCGGCGGGAAGCCGTCTGTGCGGTCGGTGGCAGCGAAATTCGTCTGGCGGGGGCTCAAAAAGGACGTGAGGTCATGGGCTGGCACGTGCGTGGCTTGCCAGAGCGTCAAGGTGCACCGCCATGTTAAGCCCCCCCTGGAGCGGTTCCCCGTGCCTGAGAGGAGGTTTGACCACGTTAACATCGATCTGGTCGGCCCATTGCCCTCCTCTCAAGGTTTCACCTACCTCCTAACCATGGTGGACAGGATGACCCGCTGGCCGGAGGCGATTCCACTCGCGTCGACGGAGGCGGCTGTCGTAGCCCGGGCCTTCATTGCAACATGGGTGTGTCGCTTCGGCACCCCATCAGACATTTCCTCAGACCGGGGTTCGCAGTTCACTTCTGAGCTTTGGAACGCCGTTGCCGGGGGTTTGGGGGTTGAGCTCCACCGGACAACCGCTTATCACCCTCAGGCCAACGGCCTCTGCGAGCGGTTCCATTGCTCCATGAAGGCGGCCCTCAAGGCCAGCTTAACGGACGGTAATTGGGTCGACAAGCTGCCTTGGGTCATGCTGGGCCTTAGGACGGCGCCTAAGGAGGATCTGCGGTGCTCCACGGCTGAGATGGTCTACGGTCAGCCGCTGCGGGTTCCGGGGGATTTCCTGCCCAACACATCGGTCCCCTGGTCGGCGACCGCCCGGCGCACCTTACTGCAGGACACCGCTAAGGCTTTTGCTTCGATTCCCACGGCTCAGCACGGCACTCCGGTGTCCCAGGTTCCCGTGGAACTTTGCTTGGCGGAGCACGTGTTCATCCGACACGACGCGCACAGGGGCCCCCTGAAACCCCCTTACGACGGGCCTTTCAGAGTTTTGGAACACGGGGGCAAGCACTTGGTGGTGGACATGGGTGGCAGGGCCGAGCACGTCTCAGTTGACCGAGTGAAGGCTGCTCACCTGGATGTGGACCAGCCCGTGGTGCTTGCTCGGCCTCCGCGATGGGGCCGCCCTCCGGCCTTGACCCCTGTCACCGACCTTGGGCCTACCGTTCCGGTCACACCGCCCCCATCGACAACCCCGGCAGGGGTGGACTCCCAGCTCCCGTTCTCCGGAGTCGGGGTGGTCGGCCTATCGTTCCTTCCCGCCGCACGGACTTTGTGTATGAGTGAATTCTGGGGGGGCTTGTGTGGCGGCACATTGAGGAACATAATTCACCGTCTTATTGTTGTGGGTGAGGAACTGTTTATGGTTTCTCTACGGACGGGTTAAGGAAACGGACTTTGGAGTTCCGGTTAGAGTTTCCTAGCCGCGTAGTAGCAGGCAATGTTTACGTTCGTGTGCTTCTTTAAATGGATAATAAAGTGTGGCATTCCATACTAAACACACCGCCTCCGACTCCCATTCATCGGCTCTACATTATACTATTTACATTCTCTTACTTATTATGATAATTTATCTTAGGGCTCTCTTCTAACCAGGGCTGAAAATAAACGCTGACACGGAGGAGGAAGAACGTACCATACGAGGTGAGCACCACAAAAAATAACCCCCCGCGATTCATTCTAGGTTAGTTGTTTTTTTTACACCTTTTCTTTCTCTCTCTCTCTCTCTTAAAATCAGGTGGTTCAACACTGTTCGAAATACCGTGTCTTTCCAACCAACCGGACACACCAGCCCCGACTTTCAAAAGTAAGTAGGCCTACCCTATATTTAAAAAATATATATATATATTATCATGCCCTGCGACCCTGCAAAGGATAAGCGGTATAGCTAATGGGATGAATGGATATATAGTATCATTTGTTTTAAATTATCCTAAGTTAATGCATTCTTATTGTTAATATTTCTCATGCAATACCTATGTTTTATCTTTTCGCAGGAAATCTCCGAAAGGCTTTCTGGAAGGACTGTATTACACCTGCCATTAAAAGATCGAGACTTAGAACACTGAAGAAAAAAATGCAAATTTCTAAACTAGCGAAAAAGAAATCCAAGATATCCTCAAACCAAGGTAAGTTGTGCCAACAACATTTTCATATGTTTGGGATGGAGTTCTCTCTTCTGTCGGCCTCTTAATTTATTTTCAATCTTTCTCATAGATTTAGCACCGGAGGCTATCACGATCCCTTACACGGTGTTAGAACCAGAGCCCTCTACGAGTGGGGCGAAGGCCAATCTACATCCCCGTGATTCTACACTGCAACTGGACAGCCCCGAAGACTGGACATCCACGGAGATAGAATCGTGGGACAGTTCAGATTTTTTGGGAGGAGCCGGGTTCAAAACCAGAGCCGCTAGCTTTATTTTTACTAAAATAAAAAAGAAAAGCTTTTTGTTAGTTTTTTTTGCCAGAAGATTCTGTTAAAAATAATTTTGATATGTAATGCTTGTCATGTCTTTTCTGTTTTTTTTATGCGGGTTTTGTTTTTAAATCATTAAAGAAAATGCCTGCAAAGAGACCTTTTACCTTTAATTATATAGCCAAATGTGATGATGAAAAGAAGCCCACATTTGAACAAACCTTAATATGACTTAATGCCATAGCTACGGGTAATGGGTTATCTTTAGAAGAATTACGTTAGACATAGCCTACCTATTGCATCACTTTGAGATGTCTGACTCATTTACAGAGATATCATCTGCACAGCTACAAGCCCATATAGACCAACACGTACATACAGATAACCCCACCACCATGCTCACAGTAGTTCTGATAGAGAAATTGGCCACGCCACTACAGATAACCCCACCACCATGCTCACAGTAGTTCTGATAGAGAAATTGGCCACGCCACTACAGATAACCCCACCACCATGCTCACAGTAGTTCTGATAGAGAAATTGGCCACGCCACTACAGATAACCCCACCACCATGCTCACAGTAGTTCTGATAGAGAAATTGGCCACGCCACTACAGATAACCCCACCACCATGCTCACAGTAGTTCTGATAGAGAAATTGGCCACGCCACTACAGATAACCCCACCACCATGCTCACAGTAGTTCTGATAGAGAAATTGGCCACGCCACTACAGATAACCCCACGTCACATGCTCACGGTAGTTCTGATAGAGAAATTGGCCACGCCACTACAGATAACCCCACGTCACATGCTCACGGTAGTTCTGACAGAGAAAATTACACCAACACTACAAATAGACCTGCAGAGACACCCACGACACAACCAGTTGAAGTACAAGATTCACTAGAATATACAGACACAGCTATCAGAGGGGACTGATATTGAAAACACACAATTGACTCAGATTGGTGAAGGTGTGTCTTTTGTGGCGCGCTTAGCAAACCTTGTGGCCAGGGCGGGTGCTGCTGGTAATTTTGAAATAACCACAAATGCGCTCTTAAACACGGTTATTGTCAACCAGCGTGTTAATTTTGCAGCACTTAGGGGTAGTGATGATTATGCAGCTTTCACAATCTTGGTGCATAACTTTATTGACAGATGTTGTGGATTTTTCTGCTGCGTTAGCCGGCGACAGTGGTAGAATGTCTGTAGAGTTTATGGATGCAAATGTATTGAATAAAGTAACTGCTGTTTTGAGCAGCACAAATAATTGGAATCTGGATGCTTTATGGGCTAGCATAGAGAAGGTCTTGCAGAGCAACAAAGAAATAATGGTAGACGGAGATTTGCAGATAAGAACGACGGTTGTGCTGGGTTAACGTGGTGGGGCGGGGATCCGCAGAAAGCCGAGTTCAATACCATATCACGAAATCATTAAAAGAAATATGAAAAATCTATACATTCCCCAGAATACAGACAATAATCTTTGCTTCTTGATATGCCAAGCACATTTTTTAAACCCTGATCAGACAGACGTGTAAGTCGTGCAAGAAGCCAAACTTATGCATTCAAGGGCCGGTTTTGATGAGAAGCACAAAATAGATTTCACAGAGATCTCTAAGTTTGAGACTGCTTAATATCAAAATCGTCATTTTTCACAATATAAACGACAGAAAATGCTTGACTCCGTATCAAACTAAAGATATACCTAATGCTAAAACATGCTTTCTTTATCTACATGACGGACACTTTTACCACATAAAGCGTATGACGGCTTTTCTAGGTGTCTCTTATGTCCACAAATATTGCTACAAGGGTTTTAATGACAAGAGAAAGCACTGTTGTAAGCGTATGTAATGTCTGCCAAATCTACGACCAATCTACGACTGTTTACAGATCTGTGGCAGCCCTTACTGCTTTGAAAAACATAAAACATGCTCTGAGATGGGGCCCTATGATAAAACACTTAGCATACGCAGTCACAAACGTTTCTGTCCGCAATGCGGGCGTAAATACGACGTTGGAAAAAACGGAAATTGTAAACACTGCATCAGGGGGCGCTGCGAACACTGGTGATGTGCTAACTCCGGAAATAGAAAATCAATGTTACATCCAGCCTATTCCGCCCCAAAAAGCAAGTACAAAATATGTATTTTATGATTTTGAGACTAGGCATGATAATAAAACACTTTTACCTCATCAATGAGACCACAGCCTTGGTTCAACGGGCATGGGCAGATCCCAGAGCCGCTAGAACCGAGAAGGGGGAAGCTGCAGACTTGGAGCCCAGACAGCCTGAGTCCCCTCAGGCAGCCACAAGCACCAGGCAGTTTGAGGACCATGTTACTAGGCTAGTAGTATACTTATCATCCAGTTGGTGGCGGTAATTCACCTTAAACTGGTTTGCCAACCGCCAATTAAGAATCAAGACGAAGAAGAAGCTACACACGCTACACAAGTTAGAGATATGCTAATTCCTACAAATTGATTTATTGAAATTATTGTTGTTCAGCTGTCCCGTAATGTTATTATGGGTTATTTAAACAAACTCGCTTAGGGTTAATATCAATTTATTGCAATATATTTCGTGATTTCAACATTTTTAGTTGCACCACCCATCATCTCCAACGCAGTATTAGCCGAGTTAACTACGTTACCAACTTTAATAATTTGTGGGTATGAAAGTTTATTTTAGCTGAAGTCATCGATATTATTGACTGAATATGTTAACAATTTGCAAATTCTTAGTCAGTTTTGGGAGCGAAATCTGCAATCCGACATGTTGGCTAAAGATTTAGTTTATTTACTTGATATACATTAGACCTATTTAATGTATACATAGACCTATCCAACCCCCTCTGCCCTTAGCCATCTCTCTAACCCTCAGTCCTTTTTTATATGTATTTATATTTTCCATTTTCTGCTATCGGTCTCTACCTCCCATACATGAGATGGCTTCTTCGGGTAAGATATTCCTCTGACCCCGTTTACACCGCATAAAAACTTACTCCACATTGATTCTGGAGCATCATTTGAGTTAGGGATCTCACGAGAACCGATACTTCGGTACCAATTCGATGCCAAAATTCTGAATACGTGACGGTACCCGTTTTCTACAATACCGAAGGTAACGGCTGCAGTTACGTAAGCGAACAAACACCAGCAAAAAGACGTCGCTTTGGTTGTTCAGTCCTGGGCGCTGTGTAGCCCCTTTTTTCGAGCTATTCTCCAAGGTGAAAAGAACAAAGTAAACACCTGTAATGTTTTGTCGCAATCCTTCAAGTGTTTGGCTCAATCCATAATGGTTTTGCCTCCCCTGCTGTTAGCTACCGCAAACTCAAATAAAAAATCAGAAACCATCAAGTAGGCCTATAGATATGCAATCGCAGCCTCAGCCAAAGAGAAACAAAACTAAGAGGAAAAGTTCGCTTTCTCTTGAAGTATGCTGTGTCCTCCCCTGTATAGGCTACTTCAAGGGAAAGCGAACCTTTCCCGTGAATTATCTGTAGTAGTTTACACCCCAATGCAGCAGGGGAACATTTGACTCTCCTTGTGATCTCGCTTAGACGTGCTATAAAATGTGCGCGTATGTTTCTTTTTAGAATTGTTATAAATATATAAAAGCCTCTTTTTTGTAATGTTAATGTTTGTTTATTTGAAATATGCCTTGTGTTACTTTCCCGTCACGGGTCCTCCAGACTTTAGCTGGGAGAACTCAGGGATAATTCGCCAGTTTAAACAGTTCTTTATTTCCTTCTAAGCTTTTATATCTCATTCGCTCGTTTGCACAAGAACTACCACATTAGTTGAAAACGAAAGTAAACATACACCCTCCCACATCTTAAAGTGACAGGCTTAATCTTTTTGACCTATCATTAAAAGATTGTTGTTTCTCTCTCTCTCTCTCTCTCTCTCTCTCGCAATGATCAAACATTGACAACCTGCCATTATTTACAAATAACCGTTTTCTTTCCAACTTTCAAATTTTTTTCTTTAGTAAACACGGGGACTTTAATAAAACAAATTTAAACATCTCTTGAACACGAGAGGCGAGGGCCAGGAATCAATTCCCATTGGTTAAAGTTTTAATAAATACTTCAGGGGTGACAAAAAAGTTGTCATTCTTTCTTTTTTCCTTTTTATTTCAGAAAGGTGAAATGAATTGTTTGTCTTCGTAAAATGCTATGTAGAATTCTGTTCTGTATATGTATGACAAACAATAGTGAGTAGTACAGCAGATATTTAATCAATGGTGTATGTCCTGAGGGGTTATATATTTGAATTGAACGTTTATATATAAATTCTGAACAACTGAAACTACATGGATCACTCAAGTGCACTTGGCTCCTGTGTATCAAAAAAAATTGTGGATATAACTATATGCTAGAACACAAA
Source organism: Galaxias olidus (assembly GCA_026901105.3). NCBI lineage: Eukaryota > Metazoa > Chordata > Actinopteri > Galaxiiformes > Galaxiidae > Galaxias > Galaxias olidus. Next base: position 74,317 of record JAPMUY010002391.1, on the reverse strand, counting down.
GGCAGCCTTTTTAATCAATAGCAGTGCTTTTCATTACATTGTACAATCAGTGCAGCGTATCTCATATCTTAATAAGCAGACCGCTGCAGCATACTTCATCTTGTATCTTAATATGTTTATATTTTAATTCACAAAACAATCGCAAAGTAAAGCTAAATAACTTAACTTTTTTCTCTTTTTGAAGTGTAAAATCAATTCGTCTAATTGTACAGACGGTTATTAATGTATAAGTTTACGTTTGGACCGCATATGGTTATCTGTCAGTGTCCTAAACGGCATGGGGACTGTGGCTGTCTGGGCTCCAGGTCTGCAGCCTCCCCCTATAACTAGAACCAGCAACGTATGTGTCTTCATAGGTTGTTTCACAACGGCATGGGCCCGGCTAGAGCTGTATAAACTAATGGACCAGCTGGGGGAGAAATGTATTTACTCTGACATGTAAATGACACAATATACTCTGTCGTCTTTGTATCAAAAGAGGGAGACTGAATGCCGTCCTTAGGCCCTTATTTGGGTGATTTAACAAATGAGATAAATGGGGCTGATGGGGGCTCTGTTCACGTTACTCATTTTGCATCCTCAGGCCCCAAGTCTTATGGGTACAAAACTTTGGAATGTTAGAGTTGTATGAAAGCTAAAGGCATTACCTTAAACGCCAGGAATTCAACCTTAATCAATATCGACTCTCTTGTAGGCTTGATTGACAATCACATGGTTGATGAAATTCCAGAGAAACATATTCTGGCAAAAACATACCATCGTGAGGAATAAAAGAGGGTCCACCCTGAAGAACAAGACACATCTCAAATGTTTTCAAGTTGTCTACAACAAGAGACGGCTAATGCACTTCCTTATGGATACAAATAACAGACATACGCGATCTATTGAGGGTTTCAACTTTCGACTTCAACATCCTTTCTCAGCAATAATGAGTGGCCCGTCAAACTCGGGAAACACATATTTTGTAAAAACCCTGATAGAAAACGCCGAGACATTATTTTCTAATAGGATTGACGATATCGTTTACGTTTACTCATGTTGACAACCGATATATGACTAACTGTTGAACTTAAGACAGGTCAAATTTGTAGACAGTATCCCTGCCTCTTTGTGTGATGAAATTATCTTTCCCCCAGGAAAATCCCACCTATTAATAATCGACGATGTTATGGCTGAGGCGTGTAAGAATTCTGAAGTTGAGAACGTTTTCACACAATAAACGCATCATAAGCAAATAAACTGTTTTTACCTAATACAAAATCTATTTTGTCAGGGAAAGTCAAGTAGAACAATTACTTTAAACACAAATTATTTATTAATATTCAAAAATCCGAGAGATAACTATCAGATAAGTGTTTTAGGACGTCAAATGTATCCTGGCAAAACAAAATATTTCATGGAGTGTTCTGAAAATGCCACTAATGAACCCTTTGGTTACCTTATGATCGATTACAAGACAAAGACGCCCGACCATTTACGGCTCAGAAGCAACATACTTTCATGCAATCCGGTTGTTTATACAGTGCATCCGGAAAGTATTCATACCCCTTCACTTTTTCCACATTTTATTATGTTACAGCCTAATTCCAAAATGGATTAAATAAAAAAAAAATTCTCAACATTCTACATACAATACCGCATAATGACAAAGTGAAAAAAGTATTTTAGAATTTTTTGCAAATGTATTAAAAATAAAAAAATTAAATATCACTTGTACATAAGTATTCACACCCTTTGCTGTGACGCTCAAAATTTAGCTCAGGTGCATCCCGTTTCCACTGATCATCCTTGAGATGTTTCTACAACTTCATTGGAGTCCACCTGTGTTAAATTCAATTGATTGGACATGATTTAGAAAGGCACACACCTGTTTATATAAGGTCCCACAGTTGACAGTGCATGTCAGAGCACAAACCAAGTTATGAAGTCCAAGGAATTGTCTGTAGACCTCCGAGACAGGATTGTATCGAGGCACAGATCTGGGGAAGGGTACAAAAAAATTTCTGCAGCGTTGAAGGTCCCAACGAGCACAGTGGTCTCCATCATTCGCAAATGGAAGACGTTTGGAACCACCAGGACTCTTCCTAGAGCTGGCCGCCCGGCAAAACTGAGCAATCGGGGGAGAAGGGCCTTGGTCAGGGAGGTGACCAAGAACCCGATGGTCACTCTGACAGAGCTCCAGTGTTCCTCTGTGGAGATGGGAGAACCTTCCAGAAGGACAACCATCTCTGCAGCACTCCACCAATCAGGCCTTTATGGTAGAGTGGTCAGACGGAAGCCACTCCTCAGTAAAAGGCACATGACAGCCCGCATGGAGTTTGCCAAAAGGCACCTAAAGGACTCTCAGACCATGAGAAACAAAGTTCTCTGGTCTGATGAAACCAAGATTGAACTCTTTGGCCTGAATGCCAAGCGTCATGTCTGGAGGAAACCAGGCACTGCTCATCACCTGGCCAATACCATCCCTACAGTGAAGCATGGTGGTGGCAGGATCATGCTGTGGGGGTGTTTTTCAGCGGCAGGAACTGGGAGACGAGTCAGGATCAAGGGAAAGATGAATGCAGCAATGTACAGAGAGATCCTTGATGAAAACCTGCTCCAGAGCGTTCTGGACCTCCGACTGGGGCGAAGGTTCACCTTCCAACAGGACAACAACCCTAAGCACACAGCCAAGATAAAAAAGGAGTGGCTTCGGGACAAGTCTGTGAATGTCCCTGGGTGGCCCAGCCAGAGCCCAGACTTAAACCCGATTGAACATCTTTGGAGAGATCTGAAAATGGCTGTGCACCGACGCTCCCCATCCAACTTGATGGAGCTTGAGACGATCTTCAAAGAAGAATTGGAAAAAAACTGCCCCACAATAGGTGTGGCAAGCTTGTAGCATCATACTCAAGAAGACTTGAGGCTGTAATTGCTGCCAAAGGTGCTTCAACAAAGTATTGAGTAAAGGGTGTGAATACCTATGTACATGTGATATTTAATTTTTTTATTTTTAATGCATTTGCAAAAAATTCAAAAAAACTTTTTTCACTGTCATTATGCGGTATTATGTGTAGAATGTTGAGATTTTTTTTTTATTTAATCCATTTTGAAATTAGGCTGTAACATAATAAAATGTGGAAAAGGTGAAGGGGTGTGAATACTTTCCGGATGCACTGTATACAGTGAATATATACAACCTGAATAAAACTTTTGTTATTTCCGTGAAATACTGTTGGAAATAGTAAACAGATGGCTGAAAGAGACAAGAATGACGTATTTGGCTAGGATGATCTACCTCATAGCAAACACATGCTTCCTTTAACCTTTTTGTAATGATTTGCTCCAGAATATCACATAGTATTGCTTTCAAAACAGACAGTCCAGCCGTTGTAAAACAACCATCCGTCTCGTCAGCGATGTCCGCCTCCACGGGTAAAGTATGACCCGTGTATGGCCCTCTCACGCACGTCACGCGCATGCAAAATACCGCCCACCTATTCTCTCTTTTTTGTGTGTTAGTTTTACAAGTTCAGTCAACTTTTTAGTTTAAGCCTGTTGTGTAGCTTGCAGTTACCAATAGCAAAAGACACTTTATCTGTACTAAAGTGTTTTTTTATACTTTACTTCATTGTGCTGTGTTGGTATTGGTTCCAGTTTATAACATTGAATGATTAACTTAAAGGGCATAGGGTTGTACATACACCACACATTATAGATTTTTTTTTGCCACAGTCGTGACCTAGTAGGAGGTTGGAAAAAACACCCACTGTTATAAATTTGTCACTGATCATACATTTACAATAGGCATTTCTGTTTTCTTACATCAGAATTTTCACCCACTGTGGTGTCCATATTCTTCTCTTCCTCTCTTTTCCCCTTCTCTGTGTCCTGTCCCTCACCATGAACCTTAGCTTCTTGCTCGGAGTCGTATCCAGTATTAGATCTGCTCAAAGCTAACAGACCACTATCCAGAAAGTTCTCGTGTAGACTGTCCTCATATCCATGGCTGGGGTGCAGATGCATTGGGTCACAAATAGCAAGAGCTAGAGAATCACAGCTGGGTTGGCGACCACCACTGTTCAACAGATCTTCATCCATACATGGTTGGAGGAACCTGAAGGATAAATGTTTTATAGGAAGATATTTCCTTCAACATATTTATAGATAACAAGATAATCTATAAATTACAAAAAATGAATGCATAAAGCGCATTATAGTAGTCAACACAAGTAAAGCTCAGAGCTGCCTTCTTGGAGCATTTGTGACAACTAGCCAGACTCTGTACTTGCAGTAGCTTACTCTTGAAAATTGTTAGTGGCTTCAAAGCCCCAACAGAGAATTATACAAAAAATTATAATTGCGGCAATATTGTTCGACCAGCCATTTCTACATTTTTATATAGATTATAAATATACAAGGCTTATTAGAACAATTAATGGCTTGATTTTTTTTTTACTAAATCATAAGTGAATAATGGTACTATATTGCATCAGTAAGGATCTTACCATTATTTAGATAGCATGCCAATGCCCTTATAGGCCTAATGCAGCTGCATAGTCAAGCAGCAAATAGCAGAAGCTATAGTTTTTGTTTTATTATTACGCACTGGTCAGCAGCTAGCATCCATACCATCTTTCTTCTATACAGCCAACGTAGCTCTCTTCCTAGTAAGTAAGACAAGGCCATATTGCTCAACATGAACATTTGGTTTGTGACATCACAAAACCAAGCAACTAGGTGGGCTGTAATGTAATACATTGCCTTTTTATATTAATTTACTTGTTAGACATTATGGAGCAGTCTCTTGTGATAGACTGGCGACCTGTCCAGGGTGTACCCCGCCACTCGCCCTGTGTCGGCTGGGATAGGCTCCAGCCCCCCCTATATAAGGGGCATAGCTAATGGATGGATGGAGCAGTCTCTGACCCCAACCCGCATTTATTTACTCTGCTGAGGTTTCCTTGGAGCCTCTGCATGACCATGAATTCTCATCTGCTACCACCTCCTCTACTGTCCAGGCTTCTTCAGGTGTTTGATAATTGTATGTGCCAAATGGAATGGTGTGTATTCATGTATCCAATCATTGTGCTATACAAAACCACGGTTGACCCATGTAACATTAGTATTATTATTATTACTGCTATAATTATTATAGCACATATATTACTGGTAGTAAAAGGCTGTCCTGTCCAGAGGAGGAAAGCGTACTGAAAAATTCTAGTCAAGTAGTGTTACTTTAGTTAAAACTGACTCAAGTAAAAGTAAAATTGCAAGTCCATGAAATTACTCAGGCAAAAGTAAAAAATTAGCTTATTTAAAAGTCCTCAAGTAAAAGTAAATTTGCGTTACTAAAATGTAATTCTCTCAATGTATAGCATGTGATTTTTCCCCAATAGATACAAAAAGTTCCAGTTCTAAGTTTAATTTTGAGACCAGCTCAATCGGTTGTGCTGAACTTTGAGCATTCTAAGCATTTTACTTTGAACTATCATTTTGTCTTACAGAACGTTGGGAAAATGCTAGGGCTGTTTGAAATATGGAGTCGATTCAGATTTCTAATCTTGCGAGTCGATGGAATCAATTCTGAGAATCGATTCCTTAGAGCTTTTATACCAATTCCGATTCCATGTTTTTGGAGACTGGTGGAGCTGATACATCGGAAACAGGAGAGGGCCAGTGTGTTCCAGAGTATAGTATCTCATTCCCTGTCCATGGAACAGAATCAGCTGTGCATCTGACACTGTTAAGATGTGAAAACAGAAACGGAAGTGAAACAGAAGAATTTTAATAGCAATCGATTTGTTTCGCTTGTTAATTGTTTTCTAATAGCCGCGATCAAATTTCTATATTCATAGACGGTTGAAATGGTTGAAGATTGATGGTACCTCTAGACATGTTTTGTAACTATTTCTGTATGTGTATTCTGTATCTGTATTGTATCCTCCTTTTTATTATATCCTCATTTTATTTTATCTGAACTGAACTTTTCTTTATTTTTGTTTTGTTTATTGTGAGTGCATATTTTATTACACACAATAAAACAAAACTAGCTAAAAACACATATATATATATATACACATACACACACACACACGTATACATGTATACATATAACTAGTTTTGTATATTTACGTATGTATGTATGTATGTATGTATGTATGTATGTATGTATGTATGTATATATATATATATATATATATATATATATATATATATATGTACAGCAAGGTGGTTATAGTTTTGGGTTTTTATATTTGTTTTTATTTCTTTATTATTTTCAATGTTGCTTTCATATTCTATTTAGTTCCAGTAAATTTTTCAACACCAATTGCTAGTTTTCATTTTATTTTTATTTTCAAGACATATTTCTATTTAGTTTTAATAGTATTTAGTTTTCGTTTTAGTTTCAGTTTCAGGGACAGAAAGTATGTTTTTGAGCTGTGTATTACATGTAAGACTCAAGTAACTGCACCTTTATAGAGGGAAAGAGAGGGTCAAAAACAAATGGGGTCATGGTAAATAGTCAAACATTGTGTTTATGTATACTATTAACAGCAATTACAGCAAAGTAAAATGACTTACTCAAATTACAACAGTAACAGCCTTAAATGAGAACTAGGCTGATAAACAGTTTAGACCTGGTTGTCTTAAGTTTCAAATATAATAGCCTCTTTAGCCATTTGCTTAGAAATTGTATTAGAAAAGCATTTAAGATACCTTCAAATGTAAGAACCCTTTCAGTCATTTGTTCAGTGTGCGGTGTCTGCATATTCTTAACCAAACAACAACTTGTTGTTGACCTTCAAAAAAAGACTCCACTGCGTTCCAAAGAAGAGTCCATCCTGTTTCTTAAACCAGATGACAAATGTCCACAGAAAGAGAATATTCTCTTAACGAAAGCTTGTGATGCAGGGGAACAAACAAGATCTAATGCAACCGGGGCAAGTCTGGGGTATAAAGCCATTCTTGCATGCCAGAATTGGAGTGGTGATTCTGTGAGTGTGCCCTGCTTTACCTCTTTAAGGTATTTTCTCATCTCAGATGTGGCACTTTCTACCTGGCCAGGCTGCACCATGACAGACCCAATCTTTGAGGCAAGGAACCTGTACTTGTGAAGCATGGTGGCTGAGGAGCTTGCTACAGTGACAACCTCACTGTTGTCAACTTCCTGTGCTCCTGCTGTATTACGATTGTACTCTGCAGTCAACTGAATCACAAATGACTCAGCTGCCTTCATTAGTGACTCCATCCCTGGTGTTAGTAATGCCAGAGAAACACTTGGGTCCATCAAGCAAGCTCCTGCAGGGGTTGGATCAAACTTGTCAGACAGAGGATTCAGTGCGCATGCGAAACGATCTTGCAGTGACTTCAAGGGGATCTTTGCTAACTGCTTCCCAATCCCAACAGCAGTCGTCTGTAAGTGTGCTTCCAAGTTCAGCAAGCATGGCACGACATCTGACAAGGATTGGCTGTCAGTCTGCAGTTGATCAGTATGAATTGCAAAAGGCTCCAGCACTTCCACAATGTTTTCCAGCCTTACCCAGTCACGCACTGGGCTATTGTCTCTCCCGTGTGTTGATGAGAAATCCGATGTAGATTGCCAGTATTGCCATGGCAATACTACTTCTCAAACAAGTATTGCCTGGCAATACTACTTTTTTGCAGACCATATAGCGTTTATTTCACGTAGAAGACCTCAGCAACCTTCAACAAAAATCAAATTTTATCTAATGAATAATCTGATTGCATCTGCTGCGATATATAAACACATTCAAACTTTATCAATGGACACGATGCGGCTGTGGTGCGCGTGCACTTTGTTTTAATTCTTCCTCTAGTCTCCAGCCAGGCCGCTACTGCCAGAGACAGCGGGAAACAGGACGGTTGTCACCGATGCTCAAGCTAGACTTCTCATGTTATTATTCTACACTGACTGTAAAACAAATCTTTACATTTACAATGATTTTTTTTTACAGTGTATTTTATAAGAGGTTGCTTAGGAAACATAACAGTAGGCCTAAAGCTAAAGGTTGTTGAATGTAATACAAACTCGTGAATAATCACATCCATCTAATTGTAAAGCACTTGTCAATAATGTAGAGGTCATGTCCTCAATATTTTTTCAAGTAGTTTCTTCTTTTCTCCCCATACAATTTGCGCTGTTACACGCGAGCTCTGGCGGGCTCATTTAAGCTAGTGCGACTATACTATTGTCATCACATGAAACTACACAACCAGAGGAATACATTGGTATCAGGCTTGTTAGACTAGCTTGTCGGCAAGCGGGCTAAATTTTGCTCTGAAGTTAGGTTACATTTTGACGATAGAAAATGTAAGTTAGAAGGCTAACTCAGTAAGCTAGCCAACATCAGTGTTTCCTTTCTTCACTGGGATAGCAGTTGCAAGACAGGAGACAAAAAGAGAAGGAGAAGGCGAGTGAGAGGATGAATAGAGACAGAGCAGGTATTTGTGACAGTGTTTTCTCTTTGGCAGCACCTGCTCTTTAAAATATATTATAACTCTTGCTCAAATAAAATAATAAATGCATTTCAAATGTAGGCCTATGTAAATGTAGGATTTGCTGCCTAAACAGCGTAAATAAACTATCGGAAACACCAGTTTTAGATAAACATTAATCATGCTATTTATTAATGAATGAAAATGCTGCTATTGTGTCCGATGTTGATGATGACACGTTTCTAAATTATACAATCTCCATATATGTAACTGAAAAGGTTTTATTTAAAATGTAAAAGAAGAGAGGAGAGTGAGAGAGCAAGTTCTTCTAAGAAGAGAGAGACAAGAGAAGATGGAAAGAGAAAGGGAAAACAAATAATCTAGTGAAGGAATAGACTATAGTAATGAGTTTTTGAACACTTATAAGGCCAGCCCTGAAAGATAGCCAAACCTCAAAGATACTCTGCTTAATTTGTTAAACGGTGAAAGGGCTTTCAATGCAATGAGAAACTGAACAGGAGTAATTTCAATATTGGCCATATTTGTGACTTATCTTGTGTTAAATGAAAATTAGACTAGTAGAATTAATGTGACTGACAAAGTCTGACATGATTTCCTTAGTGATGTGTTACTCAAATGCATTCAAATGCATAGATTTATACTATGGTCTTACTAAAATTTTCGAACAAGGACTCATGACCAGATGACCTCATCATCATCATCATCATCATCATTGTCATCCGCTTTGTCCGGGATCGGGTCGCGGAGGTAGCAGTTCAAGCAGGGCATCCCAAACTTCCCTTTCCCGGGCCACATTAACCAGCTCTGACTGGGGGATTCCAAGGCGTTCCCAGGCCAGTGTGGAGATATAATCCCTCCACCTGGTCCTAGGTCTGCCCCGCGGCCTCCGCCCAGCTGGACGTGCCTGGAACACCTCCCTAGGGAGGCGGCCAGGTGGCATCCTTACTAGATGCCCGAACCACCTCAACTGGCTCCTTTCTACGCAAAGAAGCAGCGGCTCTACTCCGAGTCCCTCACGAATGGCTGAACTTCTCACCCTATCCCTAAGGGAGATGCCAGCCACCCTCCGGAGGAAACTCATTTCCGCCGCTTGTATCCGCGATCTCGTTCTTTCGGTCATGACCCAACCTTCATGACCATAGGTGAGAGTAGGAACGAAGATAGACCGGTAGATTGAGAGCTTTGCCTTCTGGCTCAGCTCTCTCTTCGTCACAACGGTGCGATAGAGCGACTGCAACACCGCACCCGCTGCTCCAATTCTCCGGCCCATCTCTCGTTCCATTTTACCCTCACTCGAGAACAAGACCCCGAGATACTTGAACTCCTTCACTTGGGGTAAAGACTCATTCCCTACCTGGAGTAGACAATCCATCGGTTTCCTGCTGAGAACCATGGCCTCAGATTTGGAGGTGCTGATCCTCATCCCAGCCGCTTCACACTCGGCTGCGAACCGATCCAATGAGTGCTGCAGGTCGCAGACTGATGATGCCATCAGGACCACATCATCTGCAAAAAGCAGTGATGCAATCCTCTGCCCACCAACCCGCAGCCCCCCTCCCCCGCGGCTACGTCGTGAGATCCTGTCCATGAATACCACAAACAGGATAGGTGACAAAGCGCAGCCTTGGAGGAGGCCAACCCTCACCGGAAACGAGTCCGACTTACTGCCGCAGACCCGGACACAGCTCTCGCTTTGGGAGTACAGAGATTGGATGGCCCTGAGTAGAGACCCCCTCACCCCATACTCTCGCAGCACCTCCCACAGTATCTCCCGGGGAACCCGATCATACGCCTTCTCCAAATCCACAAAACACGTGTATACCGGATTGGCATACTCCCAGGCCCCCTCAAAGATCCTCGCGAGGGTAAAAAGCTGGTCCGTTGTTCCACGACCAGGCCGGAAACCGCATTGTTCCTCCTCAATCCGAGGTTCGACTATCGGTCAAACCCTCCTTTCCAGCACCCTGGAGTATACTTTCCCGGGGAGGCTGAGTAATGTGATGCCTCTGTAGTTGGCACACACTCTCCGTTCCCCTTTTTGAACAGGGGAACCACCACCCCGGTCTGCCACTCCTTAGGTACTGTCCCCGACTTCCACGCAATGTTGATAAGACGTGTCATCCAGGACAGTCCCTCAACACCCAAAGCCTTCAGCATTTCTGGGCGGATCTCATCAACCCCTGGGGCTTTGCCACTGTGGAGTTGTTTGACTACCTCAGTGACCTCCGCCAGGGAGATTGATGCTGATCCCCCATAATCCTCCAGCCCTGTCTCTACTATGTAGGGTGGGTTTGTCGGGTTCAGGAGTTCCTCAAAGTGCTCCTTCCACCTCCCAATCACCTTGTCAGTTGAGGTCAACAACGTCCCGTCCTTACTGTATACAGCTTGAATGGTTCCCTGCTTTCCCCTCCTGAGGTGTCGGATGGTCTTCCCGAACCGCTTTGGCGCCAGTCGAAAGTCCTTCTCCATGGTTTCTCCGAACTCCTCCCACACCCGCTGCTTTGCTTCTGCCACGGCCGAGGCTGCAGTCCTTCGGGCCTGTCGGTACCTTGCAACTGCCTCCGGAGTCGCCCGGGATAGCATGTCCCGGAAGGCCTCCTTCTTCAATCGGACGGCTCCCCTGACCACCGGTGTCCACCAGGATGTTCGAGGGTTACCGCCCCTTGAGGCACCTAAGACTTTGAGACCACAACTCTCAGACGCAGCTTTAGCTATGGAGGCTTTGAACATCGCCCACTCCGGTTCAATGCCCCCAGCCTCCACAGGGATGCCAGAGAAGCCCCGCCGGAGGTGTGAGTTGAAGGCCTCCCGGACCGGGGACTCTTCCAGACGTTCCCAGTTCACCCGCACTACACGCTTGGGCTTACCAGGTCTGTCCAGAGGCTTCCCCCGCCACCTGACCCAACTCACCACCAGATGGTGATCAGTTGACAGCTCTGCCCCCCTCTTCACCCGAGTGTCCAAAACATATGGCCTCAGGTCCGATGATACGATAACAAAATCGATCATCGACCTTCTGCCTAGGGTGCTCTGGTACCAGGTACACTTATGAGCATCCTTATGTTCGAACATGGTGTTCGTTATGGCCATTCCATGACTAGCACAGATGTCCAATAACAAGCCACCACTCGGGTTCAGATCGGGGAGGCCGTTCCTCCCAATCACGCCTCTCCAGGTGTCTCCATCATTGCCCACATGTGCGTTGAAGTCCCCCAGCAAGACTACAGAGTCCCCCTCAGGAGCCCCATACAAGGCTCCATCCAGGGTCTCCAAAAAGGCCGAATACTCCGAACTGCTGTTCGGTGCATAGGCACAGACAACAGTCAGAGTTTTCCCCCCATGACCCGCAGGCGTAGGGAGGCGACCCTCTCGTCCACTGGGGTAAACTCCAACATAGAGGCACTTAGCCGGGGACTCGTGAGTATCCCCACACCAGCCTTGCGCCTCTCACCCTGGGGAGCTCCGGAGAAGAATAGAGTCCAACCCCTATCCAGAAGTGAGGTTCCAGAGCCGAGGCTGTGCATAGAGGTAAGCCCCACCAGATCCAGCTGGTAGCGCTCCACCTCCCGCACAAGCTCCGGCTCCTTCCCTCCCAGAGAGGTGACGTTCCACGTCCCCAAAGCCAGCCTCTGCCACCCGGGTCCGATCCGTCGAAAACCTCTGCCTTCACTGCCACCTTTCTGGCAGCGCACCCGACCCCCTTGGTTTTTCCCGCGGGTGGTGAGCCCACGGGACGGAGAAGGCGAGACGTTGGTGTTGTCCACATTGCTTTTTCGGGCTATGCCCGGCCGGGCTCCGTGGCAAGCCCGGCCACCAGGCGCTCGCTGACGGGTCCTCCTCCTGGGCCTGGCTCCAGAAGGGGACCCCGGGCTTCCTCCGGGCCGGGTATCATCCTCTCTTATAGTTTTTTCCATGAGGGTTTTTGAACCATTCTTAGTCCGGCCCCTCGCCCGAGACCAATTTGCCATGGGAGACCCTACCAGGAACACAAGGTTCCAGACAACACAGCCCCCAGGTTCATAGGGACACACAAACCTCTCCACCACATAAGGTGATGGTTCCCGGAGAGGAGATGACCTCAGTATTTCCAAAATCCTGGCTATCACCTTGAACATGCATATTGATGAATTTCAACATTGTAATTAATACATTTGTACATAAATGGAGTTTGTATGTGTTTAGACAAGTACATGACTGTGTCTGTCAGCTGTTGATGAGACTTAATTCATGATGTATACAGATAGCTATTATAATTGTCTTAAAGGTGCAGTATGTAGTTCTAGAGAATTGGGGAAAAAATGGCAAGAATTTGAATCACAACACTCAAAAAGCCAACCTCCTGAGTCTTTGGTCCCTCCTATCCCTCTCAATGGCCCAGCCCACACATGCCCGTGCGCGCTCTGACTTGACTTCATGAGCCTGAGCAAGGCAGTGATTCATGAATCATATTTTTGGTTCTCACCCACAACGCATAAAGCGATGTCTGATTCCGGACACAAATTACCGTTTCCATAGTAACGACATACAGTTAGCTAACATTAACAAAAACTATTTCATAATTTGATTCCCCGATTAGTATGAGCTAGTGCATGACAATCGTTTTTATTTGGCTGCAATTGGCACCATAGCTACTATACGTTGCCGAGTATATCCAATATGCATGTAAACGAATAATGCATTTTTGACATAAGTTGATACTTCCTAACGTTCTAAAACTGCACTTGGCGATTTGACAAGCCAAGTCTTTTGCGACGACATGCAACAACTTCAGCCGCCTTGCAACTTCAGAAATAGTTCACACCGCTGCTACTTTTGTCTGCGACGCGAATTGTAACAACAAGCTTGTTTGGAGGGTGACGCTGTAAGCAGGAATTTTACCTACGAGTGTGCACGCGAGGTGATTGACAGGCAGGTAGCCCTTACTCCTTGCAAAAACTCTTCTGATTGGTTGGGGATAGGCGGGTGTCCCTAGATTTTTTAAAAGCTGAATACAGGTCCCAGGGCGCTCATATACGTATAGCGCACCTTCTCTCTGAGCATTTGGTTTAATGATATCCTCCAGGAGGTATGTAATAAACGTAAAAAATGTAATCTATTGCTAGAAATTCAAACTTACATACTGCACCTTTCATGGGGGTTCATGCTTCTTGGCCACCGCCCAGTGATATTATTCATAATTACATTAATTCATTGTTAGTTATTCACAAATGTTTCACATTTAAACCTACAATAACAGCACTGTACAAAATAGGTAGCTTTATGAGTTCTTTATCTAACGCATACACCATATTATGGTGATTGGCGAGAAAGTTTGGCAATACTACTTTTACACTGAGACAACCCCCAAAAAGGATAATGGTTTTGTAGGTGGTGGCCACAGACTATTTCTCTCTCCTGATCCTTCCAGACTGATTATACTCAAGTTTTGAATTTTGCTAGTGCTCTTGTCACTCCTGGTAGTATGAGGCAATACCCGCAGCCCATTCAGGTTGCACAGGTAGTCCAGCTCCTCAAGGATGGCACATCCATACGTGCCGTCGCAAGAAGGTTTTCTGTATCTCCCAGCACGGTCTCCAGAGTGTGGAGGAGATACCAGGAGACAGGTCATTACACAAGGAAAGCTGGACAGGACCGTAGAAGGGCAACAACAAAGCAGCAGGACTGGTATCTGTTCCTTTGTGTGAGGAGGAACAGGAAGAACACTGCCAGAGCCCTAGAAAATAACCTTCAGAGGGCTACTTATGTGCATGTTTCTGACCCAACTGTCAGAAACAGACTCCATGAGGGTGGCATGAGGACCCGACGTCCCCTAGTGGGACCTGTGCTCACAGCCCAGCACCGTGCAGCTCGATTGGCATTTGCCAGAGAACACCAGAATTGGCAGCTTTGCCATTGGCACCCCGTTCTCTTCACAGATCAGAGCAGGTTCACACTGAGCACCTGTGACAAACGTAAGAGTCTGGAGACGCCGTGGCAAATGTTATGCTGCCTGCAACATTATCCAGCATTTGGTGGTGGGTCAGTGATGGTCTGGGGAGGCATATCCTTGGAGGGTCGCACAAACCTCCATGTGCTAGCCAACGGTACCCTGACTGCTGTTACGTACCGGGATAATATCCTCAGACCCATTGTCAGACCTTACGCTGGTGCAGTGGGCCCTCTGGGTTCACCCTGGTGCAGAACAATGCACAGCCACTGTGGTATATTTAGTGTTAAAAGAAGACACCTTTTCTGTAGTCAAGTATTTGTAATCAATATGAAAGGTTAATAGGTAAGCATACCATAGTTTTGATATTCGTGTTAAGTAACAAGTAAAGTAGAGAGAACTGAAGGTGACAGACATAGGGGGGTGAAGCATTGGAGCAGACGCATGCCCCCAGGACACTTAAGGTCACCAAATGGAGAAAGAACAGAGAAGGAGTGCAGGAAGTTGAGAGCCGTAAAAGCCAGCATGGTAGATAATCCTTAGGCCCAATACCAATTGCCTATTTTACACCCCTTGGCCCTAACCCTAAACCCTAACCCTCCGTTTTGCACGTTCACGCGTAGGGCTAGGGGTGTCCCAATTCCCTTGTGTTGAAGGGTTAAGGGCTAGGGTTGTCACTTTATAGCCCTCGAAACAGAGATTTTCCAGAGGCACACTTGAAACCGAGGGTTATGCGAATTCTCCCAGAAAGCCTTGCGAATCATCGGCAAGATGGAGGCATACTTCACTGGTAAAAAAATGTAAACCTCAAATGTAAGTATTTTCTTTTTTTTTTTTGCAAAGAGTAAAAAATTACGATAACCCTCGTATCTTCTTAGTTTAATGTAGTTTCAATTTATTATAGACCTTTTCTTTATTACAAGCATAACAAATAGATCGCTAGTTTGCTATTGTTTCTAGCTAGTTAGCTAACATTTCCACATTATTAGGCTGATTTGTGCATATTTCCACGTCGTACTTCCCCACTATGATGGCATATGAAATACGCACAAAATTAACTCAGGTCCAGCGACGAAGTTGCTGCGCTTGTTTCTGCTCCTCTAACGTCAGCGCAGACTGGCAGGGTAGGTCCGATTGCTAGCGTACACAGTACAGAGCACTGCTTTTGTGATGAAGTGGCCTGGTTATGTTATGAAGCAGTGTTGTTCTTTATTTGATAACTTGTTTGATCGATTGATAGCGTGAAACATTGAAACGTGAAACATTTGACCGAATCGTGAGCTTTCATGCTTTTCTACCTTCATCATATAAATGGCAAATGTCATTGTGATAATACCATTAATGCAAATAGAAGGGAGGTAAAGCTACAAAAAACCCACCTGAACACATGCTATTTTCAGTATGATTCACCTGACCTCCATACAATAAAATAAACATCCCTGGAGATTGTGCCATTTTAGTTCTTCTTGACCTCAGTGCTGCTTTTGACACAGTGGATCATACTATTCTTATTGACCGCATTGAGCATGGGTTTGGCATAAAAGGCACTGCCCTGGACTGGTTTAGCTCATATCTTCAAAACAGAACTTTCTCAGTCAACATAAGCAATTCCTCCTCTCCCCCTACAAACCTCCTCTGTGGAGTTCCACAAGGTTCCATTCTGGCCCGTCCTCTTCTCCATTTATATGTTGCCTCTGAGTAAGATAATCCAAAAATGCACTTTTCTATGCACTTTGCTTGTACCGTGCTGTGAAAAAGTATTTGCCCCCTTATAGATACTTATTGTTTTTGCACATTTGTCACACTTAAATGTTTCAGATTATCAAACAAATTTTAATATCAGACAAAGATAACCGCAGTAAATACAAAAAGCTGTTTTTAAATGATGATTTCATTTATTAAGGGAAAAAAGCTATCCAAACCAACGTGGCCCTATGTGAAAAAGTAATTGCCCCCCCCCCCTTGTTAAATCATGAATTAACTGTGATTAACCACATTTTTTGGAAAGCGGAGTTCAATTTCACTAGCCACACCCAGGCCTGATTACTGCCAGAACTGTAGAATCAAGAAATCACTTAAATAGAACCTGTCTGACAACATGAAGTAGGCTAAAAGATCTCAAAAAGCAACACATCATGCCCGGATCTGAAGAAATTCAGGAACAGATGAGAAACAAAGTAATTGACATCTATCAGTCTGGAAACGGTTACATAGCCATTTCTAAGGCTTTGGGACTCCAGCGAACCACAGTGAGAGCCATTATCCACAAATGGAGAAAACATGGAACAGTGGTGAACCTTCTCAGGAGTGGCCGGCCTACCAAAATTACTCCAAGAGCGCATCGACGACTCATCCAGGAGGTCACAAAAGAACCAAGAACAACAACCAAAGCACCGCAGGCCTCACTTGCCTCAGTTAAGGTCAGTGTTCATGATTCAACAATAAGAAAGAGACTGGGCAAACATGGTATCCATGGCAGAGTTCCAAGGTGAAAACCACTGCTGACCAAAAAGAACTCAAAGGCCCATCTCACATTTGCCAAAAAACATCTTGATGATCCCCAAGACTTGGGAAAATATTCTGTGGACTGACAAGACAAAAGTGGAAATATTTGGAAGGTGTGCGTCCCGTTACACCTGGCGTAAAACTAACACAGCATTTCAGAAAAAGAACATCATACCGACAGTCAAACATGGTGGTGGTAGTGTGATGGTCTGGGGCTGCTTTGCTGCTTCAGAACCTGGGCGACTTGCCGTAATTGATGGAACCATGAATTCTACTCTCTACCAGAAAATCCTGAAGGAGAATGTCCGGCCATCAGTTCGTGACCTTAAGCTCAAGCGCACTTGGGTTATGCAGCAGGACAATGATCCGAAGCACACCAGCAAGTCCACCTCTGAATGGCTCAAAAAAACCAAAATGAAGATTTTGGAGTGGCCTAGTCAAAGTCAGGACTTAAATCCGATTGAAATGCTGTGCCATGACCTTAAACAGGCCGTTCATGCTCGAAAACCCTCCAATGTGGCTGAATTAAAACAATTCTGCAAAGAAGAATGGGCCAAAATTCCTCCACAGCAATGTGAAAAACTCACTGCCAGTTATCACAAACGCTTGATTGCAGTTGTTGCCGCCATGGGTGACAACCAGTTATTAGGTTTAGGGGGCAATCACTTTTTCACATAGGGCCAGGTTGGTTTGGATAGCTTTTTTTTCCCTTAAATGATATCATCATTTGAAAACTGCATTTTGTATTCCCTCAGGTTGTCTTTGTCTTTGATATTAATATTTGTTTGATGATCTGAAAAATTTAAGTTTTACAAAGAAGCAAAAACAGAAGAAATCTGTAAGGGGGCAAATACTTTTTCACAGCACTGTATATAGTATGTATGTGTCACAACTGTTTATATATATTTTTTTGTTGTTATATTTTATATACTGTATCTGAATGTGTTGTACAGCACTTTGGTCAGCTCTGCCTGTTTTAAACGTGCGCTATAAATAAACATGATTTAAATTGATTTGATCCCAAGTTAAGAAACCTTTAGAAGATCTTTGAATAATCTCATTGTTGAATTCCATTAAAGTTTTATGTTACGGTTTTTCCACTGAAGACCGTTTTCCAAAAAAGACTGCAAATTCAAGGATTGAGTTGGAACGTTAAACAAAGAACCAAAGGATTATTGTTTTTTCTTCTACTCCCGTGGAAGTGGCAAGCCATCCCGGACAACATTGAGTATCAAATTCCTCTTTTCTTTTCTTGAAATCGGTTGGACAGAACTTTATTTTCTTTAAACAGTAAAGGGACATTGCACCAATTAGCCAACTTCTATGTGTAAATTTGTGCTTTGCTCATAACTGCTGTGTTAAGTTGTATGATTTGAATATGATATAGTATTGAACTATTAATACCGTAAAGCAAATTATCAAAAGTAACAAATGCAAAGTGATACTGCATAAACCTAAATAATCAAAATTACATATTGATTTATTACGTTAACCAGGATATAGGAAAAAAATATTGATACACAACAAATTCATATAAATAGACATAAATTGCAATTAATGCATAGGTGGATCATAGAAATAAACTAGGGGTACAGTAAAACTGAAAGCAAGGTCAGACCAGATGGTACATGTTTTATGGGGAAAAATGGTGTGTGTATTTTCATGTAAATAGTTTTATTTTCATATGCTGCAAGTTTAAATGTTTAAGTTCTATTGATTATTCAAATACAAATTTCACAAATGCACATTTCTACATCCTAGGTTTTGGTCTCCTTATTCACTTACCACTTTTACAGAATCTAGAATACTGGTTTACTCATAGGATTGTTGTTCATATATTGAGGTAGGAGCTGCATTGGTTACAAAAGGAAATCAGAATGCACTTACACTATGCTACGCATGTAGGGAACCGAAGGTGGACCCAGATGCAACACACAACTCCCAGGATTAGTTTGTAATATCCTTTTCTTCCCACCACAGGACAATGGCCAAAAAGCCACAGACAGACAATAAAAAACGCAGGGCAAAATCTCAGAGTCAGGTTCAGAAGGCTAGGTAGTTTACCAGGGAACAGGCGAGAAAGGAAAGTCCAATTCGGGCTGAGTCGGCAACCGGAGATCCAAACAGTGAATGCGGGAAAGTCTGGCATGAGAACAGCAAAGAACAATCTGGCAGTGAGTGTGTGGAAAACTGGACACTAAATAGTGGCAGAGTCAATGACACTCAGATGTGTGTGTGTGCAGGTAAGCAGCAGGTGTGTGTGATTGTCCTGATTGCAGCGGTGCAGAGTGAAGCAGGGGCGTGGCAGAGTCAATGAATGACCTGTAACTGGAGGTGCAGGCTGTGACAACGCAATTATGCAGTAGTGAACAAAGTACACAAATCCTGTACTTCAGTGAAAGTGAAGATACCCTTTCTAAATTTGACTCCACTAAAAGTAGAAGTCTTCAATTTAAAGTTCTACTTGAGTCAAAGTACAAAAGTACCTGCTTTTAAAATAAAAGTACAATTATTTAGTATGGTTAACTTATGCTTCTTGACAAACAGATGTGCAAAGCCATTTTCACATCTGTCTTTAGGGTGCTGTAGGGGAATTGGTTCTTACTACGTTTTGATATGTGTAAA
The DNA here is from genome assembly GCA_026901105.3 of Galaxias olidus. Taxonomy (NCBI): domain Eukaryota; kingdom Metazoa; phylum Chordata; class Actinopteri; order Galaxiiformes; family Galaxiidae; genus Galaxias; species Galaxias olidus. The sequence continues at coordinate 54,801 of JAPMUY010002391.1, read as the reverse complement.
GGTATTTAAAAAAAACGCTTTATCAATATTTATAGATTATTAATGAATTCAAAAATTAATATTATAATCGATCAACTTGATCAAGAGTCATGTTAAATAATAAAGGGGGCACCACCCAACGACTTTAGCTTATTGCATGGCTCGATGGGAAACCAGGTCTAACTATGGATCTATAAACAAAGCAGTATGAGGAAGCTAATTGCTATAAGCTTAGCACCAAATGCAATGTATTAAGGTAGCGGAAGTTACTCTGTGACGAGGGGTTTGCTGCCTTGCAGCGGGAAATTCAAAGTCTGTTGATGGTTTAATGACCAAAGATTGTGCGGTCCTCATTAGCAGATTTTCCAAAATTCTTGCCTGAATGGTTTAAGATTGTGCTTGGAAAGGCGTCCTTAGTAGCAGATATTCCAATGATCTTCATGGGACGCGGCCTTGCGAAACAGACTGCATAGTTGAATATGTTGCGCAATCATTTAGATCACTAGAGACAGAGATCGCCTTCCCTAGTCCAAAGACACTTCAATTGCGTGTAATTCTAAAGGTTCGTTGTTGAGGGTTTACTGAGCAAAGGTTATGCTTGCAAAGGCGTCCTTAGTAGCAGGCATTCCAAAGTTCTCGATGGTTGAATGTGTTACGCAATCATTTCTGATCTCGACAGGGATGACCTTTCCCTCTTCAAGATACGTTAATTGCAAAGTTTAGTCCTGGTGAGTCTGCTTTTATCAATGGTCAAAGGGGTTGCGTCCCCTTGACACAGGTTTGGGGGCAGGCAGATAGGTGACTACATGGAATTTATAGAGCTTTGATTAAATCTATGTAATGTATTTCTATTATCAAACTTGCAAATGTTCCACAAAGTTATGCAAAGTCTAGGTCTCCTTGTTACGTATGTTTTAGTACCAAACAGTATGTATACTAGCTGGAAAGAAGAGCTATCTTCTAAAACAAAAACATAATTATACAGTCAATAAACTCATGTGATTACAAACATAATATTATACTTCAATTCTCCTCACTTTCGATCTCCTTGTTCGATTATTGTTTAGTTACTCTGTTTGGCAATCAATCTCCTAGTCCTTGGAAAATTCAGATTTGGTTGTTAGGACAGAGATAAACTGGCTGTCTGGTAGAATCATCTCCATTGAAAGAGGGAAGGGGCTTCCCCCCCTCCTTTCCTGGCATTCCAGGGGGTCCTCTGTCCAGACCCAAAAGGTATTATTAAAGTTTCATGACCTTGTTCTCATGCAGAAAACCCAAAAACTAGGCCTTGTTATCTGATCAGTGTAACTGTCTCTGTCGCTCTGGTCTGGAGAGCATTTTACACCCTCCTCAAGAACCAAATGGCAGGGGGGGGGGGTTTAACGTGTGAAGTTGATTCTCCTACAGAGCGTTATAAATGCTACATATTGATATCTCTTGATGTGAATGGCCAAATATCATGAAACGTTATACACATGCTCTAGGCTAAGGTCTAAGTCAACTAATAAAAGAAGACTGTGAACCAATGGTTGGCCTTGTGGGCGTGGCTTATCAAATAGGTTAATTTGGTACTCATGATATGGTGCCGGTATTTTTGCACTGTGTGTATTGTTATGTTAATGGTTCGCTCGTTGTATTTATATATTTTAATGTGTTTTCTACCTGTACAGAACTTCGGTCAACGTGTGTTGTTTTTAAATGTGCTATATAAATAAACTTGATTTGATTGATTTGAATTTCCTGTGAGCTGCTATATGCTAGAAAGTAGAAACGTTACATGCGAGTCCATACCGGTAACCGCTACTCCCAAGACCAAGAAGACCCAAATTGGCCTGATGGTGGCGCTATAACAAGTGACACACTTTGAAAGGCTCATACACCATATGACCTTGAGTCATCAAATTTGGTACCTATGTCCACCTGCCAAGGAGGAACAAAAAAGCCTCTGGACCCCCAAGGTCCGTCGGGATAGATTTTCCGTAATTTTGAATTTTATGAAAAACACTTAAATTAATATAACTTTTGATCTGTTTATCCAATCTACACCAAACTCGGTATGTAGAATCAATAGACCATGATATGCAAACGCTGTATAAAAAGACCTCCAGGTCAAAGCACGTGACCGCTATAAGCCAATGAAATTTGAGGAGGGAGTGGCTTCCCACAAAATGGTTATAACTTGGTTATTGAAACTTTATACATTGCCTCTAGAGGCTTCATTGAACATATCTGCATAGCCATTTTCACATATGCCTATAGGGGGCACAATAAATGCCACATATTGATATCTCTTGATGTGAATGACCAAATACCATGAAACCTTATACATATTCTCTAGGGTAAGGTCTAAGTCCACAATTAAAAGAAGATTGTGATTGGACCAATGGTTGACCTTGTGGGCGTGGCTTATCAAATAACTAAATTTCCTGGGAGCTGCTATATGCTACAAACTTGAAACTGCATGCCGGTTGGTACCGGTAACCGCTACTGCAAAACCAAAGATGACCCAAATTGGCCTTATGGGGGCGCTGTAACAAGTGACACACATTTTCACACTTTGAAAGGCCATCTCTCATACAACACAGGACCTACAGTCACCAAATTTGGTTCCTAGATCCACATGCTCATGAGGAATAAAAGCAGCATCTTGGATCCCCAAGGCCTATCATGATAGGTTTCCATTTTGAATTTTGTGAAATACACTAAGCCGAATCCCAAAAGTTCAGAAATTCCAATGTATAAAAAAATGTGGACTTACGATGCATAACTCTTTGTTGTGTTTTCATATAACACCACAAATTTAAAGTTTATACATCATATTGAAGAGAATAACTAGTTCTTTCAATTTATATAATTATATCTATAATTATTGTAGGGTAATCATCCTGTCTCTAAAAGCTTTTGCAAACCAAATTTAACAAAAATGTTCTTTGTTCGCCATACTTCATCATAAACCTCAAATTATCACCATTTTAAAAACAAGATAGAGAAAAACTTTGAGCGTATAAAATGTTCACAATTTCCTCGGTAATTTGGAATATCAGTTAAATTAAACATATAAGTTATGACCATTCCAGTGATCAGTGTGAAAACAACTAAAAGGAAACAACAATTTAGAATGTAGAATGTAGAATAGATCCAATCTCTGTACTCCCAAAGCGAGAGCTGTGTCCGGGTCTGCGGCAGTAAGTCGGACTCGTTTTCGGTGAGGGTTGGCCTCCTCCAAGGCTGCGCTTTGTCACCTATCCTGTTTGTGGTATTCATGGACAGGATCTCACGGCGTAGCCGCGGGGGGAGGGGGCTGCGGGTTGGTGGGCAGAGGATTGCATCACTGCTTTTTGCAAGATGATGTGGTCCTGATGGCATCATCAGTCTGCGACCTGCAGCACTCATTGGATCGGTTCGCAGCCGAGTGTGAAGCGGCTGGGATGAGGATCAGCACCTACAAATCTGAGGCCATGGTTCTCAGCAGGAAACCGATGGATTGTCTACTCCAGGTAGGGAATGAGTCTTTATCCCAAGTGAAGGAGTTCAAGTATCTTGGGGTCTTGTTCTCGAGTGAGGGTAAAATGGAACGAGAGATGGGCCGGAGAATTGGAGCAGCAGGTGCGGTGTTGCAGTCGCTTTATCGCACCGTTGTGACGAAGAGAGCTGAGCCAGAAGGCAAAGCTCTCAATCTACCGGTCTATCTTTGTTCCTACTCTCACCTATGGTCATGAAGGGTGGGTCATGACCGAAAGAACGAGATCGCGGATACAAGCGGTGGAAATGAGTTTCCTCCGGAGGGTGGCTGGCATCTCCCTTAGGGATAGGGTGAGAAGTTCAGCCATTCGTGAGGGACTCGGAGTAGAGCCGCTGCTTCTTTGCGTAGAAAGGAGCCAGTTGAGGTGGTTCGGGCATCTAGTAAGGATGCCACCTGGCCGCCTCCCTAGGAAGGTGTTCCAGGCACGTCCAGCTGGGCGGGAGGCCGCGGGGCAGACCTAGGACCAGGTGGAGGGATTATATCTCCACACTGGCCTGGGAACGCATTGGAATCCCCCAGTCAGAGCTGGTTAATGTGGCCCGGGAAAGGGAAGTTTGGGATGCCCTGCTTGAACTGCTACCTCCGCGACCCGACCCCGGACAAAGCGGATGACGATGATGATGAATTTAGAATGTTGTCCTAATGATATATTTCAGACCACCAGTCCTCCTTACTCTTTATGGCAAACAGTATTAGTAAATCAAGAATGTTTCTGAAAATAAACAACGCAACCACTGAAATATGCATTTTGTGTTCAACAAAACACACACTTTATTTAAATAAACAACTTTTGACACTGCAAGGTAAAAAAAAAATTAAAAAAAAATAGTAATCATAATTATTATTATAATTAATTCATTCATTCATTCATGCGTTCATTCAACTATTTAAATTAATTAATTGATTAATTACTTAAATAAAATTAATTACCTAATGAATGTATGAACGAATGAATGAATGAATGAATGAATGAACGAACAATTGAAAATGAATATATGATATAATACATCGATATTATACAAATTATTAACTATTATTAGTATTATACAGATAGACACAGTGAATACCTAAGATACCAGGGTTAGGGAAATGTATTAATAAATAGTAAATATATATTTTATTCCCATTGCATTCCTAAACAATTACAAGGGGGAAAGGGAAACGTGTGGACAGAAAGGTAAGAGAAAAGAGGGGCAGGGAAGGGAGGGGGCAGAAACACAGCAAAACCTCTCCTGCAGTTCAGGGGCATGGGATGTGTGGAGTGATGACATAGGCACAAGAGGCTTAAGAGTGTGAGATGGGAAAGTCGAATGGTCATCAACCATCAACAACCAAGATGTGCATGGTGTGGACCATTGCACGAGGGGGAAGGTGATAAAGAAATATTAAGAAATCTATATTGGACAGCATATTTGGTAAGTCTGGTAAAAAAATCTGAATATATTCAGAAAGTAGTGAAAGGAATGCTAGCACGGGATTATACTGGGTAGTTTCCCTATCACTTGCACTAATGATACTTTTTGCATGCAGACTAATCATATGACCCACTTAACTCCACATGAAATACTTACTGGTTGTCCTATGCCAACACCTTAATTGAGGGGGCCTCATAAGGGGTCCTCATCTGAATAGTGATTATATGACCGATAATTAACTGTCACCTATAACGCTTTATTAACAGGTACAAGTATCAGAAGCAGATTCTCTTCCATAGAGCGAAACAGATCTGGTCCAATCAGGAGACCTGGTTTATGTAAGGGTGTTCAGGAGAAACAGGAATGAAGCTAGATAAGAAGGACCCTAACACCATGTGACCAGAGCAATACCAACAGTGGTTGAGGTTGAGGGAAAATCCAAATGACATCATTCCAACTATTTTACAAAATTATCAGAACCATCCATGATAAGAGGATATTGGGAAGCCATATACCCAATAGACTCTTGCTTATGATAGATACAGGATGAATAGAAATGGGAATAGCCATCAAATGATTGTATTATGAAACAGTGATAATACTAAATGGATCACTGTCTTTGTGTGTCAACTTTGAATGTGCCAGATCTTTTTTGTTGTTTGTCAAAATATGTGTGGGTCAAAATATGTGTGGGTCAAATGTGTGATGGATGTATGGCGACTGAGCTCTAAGTATGCCATACATTTTTAATAAAATTAATAATGGCCAGAGACTTATATTTTGTCCTTCTAATGGAAAGACTACTGGTAGCGTTTTTATAAAAATTTGGTTTGTTTGGACACTGTTTTAGTGTTTTAAGTTTGTTTTATGGGTTATTTGTTTTTTGAGTATACTCCTTGGTTGTTGAAACTGTACAATTTAAGAAGGGTTGTTTGAATCTAAAAGGATTTTGAATTAAAATTTTGGGGAGAGGATTTACATTTTTTATGCATTCAAAGCGATTCTGTTCATATTTCTTACAAAGGTAAATTATAAGGTGGTTGAGACAAACTTCTGAGTAGGACATGATTTTCTAATTGATTGATTTTGCAACCTTTTGATTGGACTGTATTGATACATTAACAACCAGGTTTAGAAAATGAATAGTCTAGGGCACGTGTCAAACTCAAGGCCCGCGGGCCGAATCCGGCCCGGTACCTCATTTTATGTGGCCGAGAGCTTGCAAAGAATATAATTTGCTACATGTACGGTGTTCATATACTACATGCCCCACGATGCCTCTCGATTTTGTTACCTGCGCACTGAAGCGTCTCAATATCAGCCGCCGACGCCGAGTGACGGGGTCGTAAAAAAGATATAAATAGTCCCAAAATGTCAAAGAAAAGAAAAGTTGATGCTTAATGGAGACAAGCCGGTATGTCTTCTAGCTACAAGGCAGTGGCAGTGCCCAAGGAATACAAATTACGGCGGCACTTTGACACTGAACACAGAGCCAAGTATGCTAACCTTAGCCACTAATAAAGCAACAAAACGTCCAAAAATTAAGGCAGCCTGCATTCTCAACAGAATATGTTAGTAAAATGCCACACCACTCATCCTTCACACATGATCACAGCAGATAGCTGTTGGAACACTATTTATATGCCACAGAACGCGTTAGATCAGAGCACATTTATTTGTTTTTCTTTGCCCCTCTCAACTGCGACCTAAAGGTTAAACAAGGTTAATGATAATGTGTGATGGTAAAAAAAAAAAAAAAAATAGTATTATTCACATTTTGATCTTTGATGGATGAGTAATGTAAGAGCTAGTAATAATTAAGCTTTTTTCTAAAACCAAAAATAATTCAATGCAGAGGCAATTATGTAATATGATCAATAATAGTATATAGTGTATAGTCTTAGGCTACAATTACAACCGGCCCTTTGAGGGCAACCATAATGCTGATGTCGCCTGGGATGAAATTGAGTTTGACACCCCTGGTCTAGGGATTACATAAATACCAAATCATTGTTTGTATGTGTGTATTGTGGTGCCCCAGCCTATGGCAGGTTCCCCACAGAAGAGGGAAAAGGGGGGAGCCGGCCCTTTAAGGGAAGGCTGAGGCTGGGAGAGATAATTGAAGGCCACTACATTCCCCTGCACCTTCTTAGTTCCTGGCCACTCCCCCCACCTGCAATCAATTAAGCAATCTATTTAAGCTTTAGGTGCTGGCTACCAGAAAAAGGAGAACTCCAGAGGCTGAGGACACAGCGAGGAGCACACACGAAGTCAAGAAGTAAAGGAGACCAGGTCACAAGCCCAGGAGAAGGGAACCCCAGAAAAGAAGGAACCAGGACAGGTTGGCCCCTCACACCCTCGACTGAATTAACCCCCTGATTTACCTCTCTGTCTCTCTTTCACTCAGGAGGAGGTCGGCGCCTCGCCGCTCAATTGAAGACCCCGGTCCGGGAAGAAGTTTTGTTACATTATTACCCCCTTCCCTTTTCCCCACCGTTTTATCATTAAACAAGTGTTCACCTTACCCCTGCTCTCCTGGTATTTCTCAGTCCACCCCAAAACCCTTCCCTGCACAGCGAGGCTTGCCACAGTATGTATGTATGTATGTATGTATGTATGTATGTATGTATGTATGTATGTATGGTTGGGTTGTCTTGTAGGGTTGTCTTGCATTCTGTTTTCTGCTCGTTGTTGCCAATCCGTGTGTGCAACACGGATTGGCAAGAGGGGGGAAGATTATTTAGACTGATACACTATAAACAATTATAATAAAAAAAAAAAAACTATTGTGAGAATTACAAATTGACTAAATACTACATTTAATACTTGGACACACAATGTACAAACGGTTCTTAAATGTTGGAATGTGAAATGTACGGTAATATTAGTTTTGGTTTTAGGATTATGTTTTAACTTGTTTTTAATTGTTGTTGGGTTGTGTATTTTATGATTGTCCCTGACAAATGCATGGACAGGACTGTGAAATGTGATGGGTTACAGACCCACAAAAGACTGTTACAGGGAACAACTATATGTATTGATCTGGGAGACTTTCAGCAAAATCTTTGAAATATTCAGCAAATTGTTACAACATTTCTTAATGAGCGGGCATGGTATCTCCACAAATAGGTACAGATGATCACATTTTACTTGGAGCCTGACTGGAGAAGATGCTGACCTATCATATGCCTAATCTGAACATCTGAGGCTAAGTGGACTCAAGAAGGACCTATGGTTGTTTGGCAGACGAGACGTGAAAGCTGAGCGTAAGGTGTTTCCAGCTCCAACCAAACGGAGTCAAGAGAAAAGCTACACATAAAGATCTCCTCTACAAAGGGGTTAAGGCTACCATCTCACACCATGCAGCAGAGGCCACCTGTCACAACATCCTACCGTGAGATTAACTTCAGGAGAGCTGAGTGGAATGACTCTACTTGGTACTACTGACGGCTGCCACTGCCATGCAGGTAGCTGGGAGGGACACCTGGAAAAATGCATGACACAGCCGGAGAGTGTATGTCAAGGATGAACGGATTCAACAGAGGAGAAAGATGGACAACCAACGTGACTGGGCCAGAGGGAGTGGAGGGATGCTGTTCTGACTCTACAGGTTTCACACTGTGGTCAGTAGCTGCTACTGAAGCCAGATAAGGAGAGCACGTCAACCAATCACATTAGAAGAACCGTGTGGAACAAAAGAGACGCCACACACTCATAAACAGAACACTACCGAACCTCCATTTCTATTGCTGTCTCTAAGAACTGAGATGCAGGCAGTAGCCCAGTGGTTCTACACAACAGAGCTGCAATTTTAGCAGTGTTGTGACATACAGGAATACACTTTTAAACAGAGGACATGATTTAAGGAGTGAGTTGTGACTAACACTGAAGTACTACATGACCCCAATATGAACTTTGTGGACACTTCTGCGATATCTGATCTTGTTGATGTTTGTGAAAATGTCATGCAGGATATGTTCCATACTTTTACATGATTACTGGGCCTCTACTGTATATTGAAGGGAATTGGTGAAACTCATCATTTTTACTATCTTACTGTAAAGGTTTCTTCACTGCATTCATGCTATGTTTGTATGCTTATTACTTGATTTTAATGTGACTTTACAGTCACAGAGGGGGGAATGTATGGTCTATTGTTCTAGAAGTGTGTATCTCTGTGTAAGCTATGTTAAAGGTAATTCAGAAATTATACCAGTTTAATATTACGTTTAGTTACCAAGTAAAGTCATCAGAAGAGGCAGAGAATGTGGGATACTTTGGACAAATAGAGCCGAGTTTGAGGTGTGGTATATTGAAGGCCCCAATGGGTGAAGCATAGATACGCAAATGCTTGTAACAATGGTAACTCATTCTGTTTGATTGCCCTCCAGGACACTTAAAGTTACTTTACAGAGGCAAACAGGGAAAGAATGCAGGCAATTGACAGACTCATAAATATACAGAAAGTCAGGGTTATGTTTAAAGACAGTTGGTCTGGGGTCAGTGGATTTCATGCCTGAGATTACCACAGGAAAAGAAGGAGGCCTGAAGTGAGAAGGGTGTTTATGCTAAGATCTATAGATACCAAAAACGACAGGAAGAAGCTGAAAGGGGGTGATGGAAATTGGGTGTTGTCTATTTGCATTTTGGGGAGTTGCCAGAACTTTCGGGTAGACTTAGAGAACAGTATTAAAATGATTGACAATGCTGTACAATTTTAGTTTTGATCCTAGGCCAACTCGGCTTTATTTTATGCTAAAAAAAGTCTGTCCTTCTGAACTTTTCACATTCGACTCCTAGTCTTTGTATTAGACGTAAATTGTTGCTATCTCTTCCATTGGAAAAGACACAACACTATCCAAATCAATACCACAAGGTTGCCAAGGTGCAAAGGGAGAGGTTTCATTGCCTGTCTATTATGATCAAAATAGGAAGGAAAGGATAGTCAGGGAAGCGTTCACACTTTCTAGCTGACTTAGGACCTGTGCGAGAATGGCTAGCCATATCCAAAATAATAGGGGGTAACATAGTCTATTGTGAGTATTAGTAAAGTGAGAATTTGAATTTACATATTATACACACCGACACACACAATCATACATTCCTAGTTGATGGTCTCGCCAAGGGGGATCAGGTCCCAGCTCCTCCTACTCCTCCAGTTGGTCTTCCTCCTGAGCAGACATACCACCATGGTACATCTCCTCCTCTGCTATGAACCTCAGCTCGTTAGCAGTCAGAGGCCTTCGCCTTTTGAGTATCTGGAGCAGGCTGTCAATCTCTGTCCATCTAAAATATAAAAAAATACTATAAATTTGCTGTGCGTACTACACACTGAAAAAAATGGTCAAAGGCTTAGTTGTAGTCCAACCATATTCTCTTCTATATCATTACCCTATCTTTTACCCTATCATTTTGAGCCATGAATTTGAGATACTCAACAACCTAGCAAAATGTTCCTGATAAGCAATATTTTGACAGGATTTTCCAACCAAATGAATAAGCATTTATCCAGTGACAATCTGGTAAAATAAAATAAATAGTCGGCAAGATAGAGCTAGCCTAGAGTCACAAAGCCTGTCGTTCTGCTCTCACTCACTACAATTTTAGAAACGTTAGCTAGCTACCTCTGGCTAGCAATTCTCGCACAGGTCCTACTACCTTATAAAACGATGGAAGTGAAAAATAGACAAAATAAATCCGTCTTGCTTAACGTTAATAGTTTAACTCAATAACTGAAGTACACTGTTCAAAAAAATTAAAGGAACACTTTTCAATCAGAGTATTGCATCAAGTCAATTAAACTTCTGGGATATTGATCTGGTCAGTTAAGTAGCAGAGGGGGTTCTTAATCAGTTTCAGCTGCTTTGGTGTTAATGAAGTTAACAACAGGTGCACTAGAGGGGCAACAATGAGCCGACCCCCAAAACAGGAATGGTTTTCCAGGTGGAGGCCACTGACATGTTTTCCCTCATCATCTTTTCTGACTGTTTTTCACTAGTTTTGCATTTGGCTAGGGTCAGTGTCACTACTGGTACCATGAGGCAATACCTGGACCCTGCAGAGGTTGCACAGGCAGTCCAATTCCTCCAGGATGGCACATCAATACGTGCCATTGCCAGAAGGTTTGCTGTGTCTCCCAGCACAGTCTCAAGAGCATGGAGGAGATTCCAGGAGACAGGCAGTTACTCTAGGAGAGCTGGACAGGGCCGTAGAAGGTCCTTAACCCATCAGCAGGACCGTTATCTGCTCTTTTGTGCAAGGAGGAACAGGATGAGCACTGCCAGAGCCCTACGAAATGACCTCCAGCAGGCCACTGGTGTGAATGTCTCTGACCAAACAATCAGAAACAGATTTCATGAGGGTGGCCTGAGGGCCTGACGCCCTCTAGTGGGCCCTGTGCTCACTGCCCGGCACCGTGGAGCTCGATTGGCATTTGCCATAGAACACCAGAATTGGCAGGTCCGCCACTGGCGCCCTGTGCTTTTCACAGATGAGAGCAGGTTCACCCTGAGCACGTGACAGACGTGAAAGGGTCTGGAGAAGCCGTGGAGAACGTTATGCTGCCTGTAACATTGTTCAGCATGACCGGTTTGGTGGTGGGTCAGTGATGGTCTGGGGAGGCATATTCATGGAGGGACGCAGAGACCTCTAAAGACTGGACAACGGCACTCTGACTGCCATTAGGTATCGGGATGAAATCCTTGGACCCATTCATTGTCAGACCCTACGCTGGCGCAGTGGGTCCTGGGTTCCTCCTGGTGCACGACAATGCCCGGCCTCATGTGGCGAGAGTATGCAGGCAGTTCCTGGAGGATGAAGGAATTGATACCATTGACTGGCCCCCACGCTCGCCTGACCTAAATCCAATAGAACACCTCTAGGACATTATGTTTCGGTCCATCCGACGCCGCCAGGTTGCACCTCAGACTGTTCAGGAGCTCAGTGATGCCCTGGTCCAGATCTGGGAGGAGATACCCCAGGACACCATCCGTCATCTCATAAGGAGCATGCCTCGACGTTGTCAGGCATGCATACAAGCACGTGGGGGCAATACACAGTACTGAGCACCATTTTGAGTTGCTGCAATGGAATTTCAGCAAAATGGACTAGCCTGCCGCATCATTTTTTCACTTTGACTTTCGGTGTGTCTTTGAATTCAGCCCTCTGTAGATTGATAATTTTAATTTCCATCAAACTATGTGGCATCCTTTCGTTCCTAACACATTACCCAGTCCATATCAGTATAGATATCCAGCATGATTTTTTTCCCCATTGAGATCTGATGTGTTTTCAAAGTGTTCCTTTAATTTTTTTGGAGCAGTGTACATATGGCAAGACATTTTACCTCAAAATCCAGTCATGAAATGAAAAGGGATGTAGAGCACGACAACTCATGCTAATGACGTTTACTGTTTATTTACTGTGATAAATTGGGACTAACTGCCACCATACTGTTGGTTTTCAAGTCATGTAATTGATTAAACATGAAATATAACTGCTCTTACCTCGAAATATTGCCTCAGATTTCACTTTGCAGCATTAAATATGATACTTTGGTCCTGTTTCCTGGGTTAACTCCTTGGGCTCAGCTTCGGCATTTTTTTTTCATTGACAAGACATTCAATCCCATAAAATAATCGTGCCATTTACCCCATAGCAAATTACAAGATTGGTAGCGGGATTCGTCAGCTATATCCGGCTTTATCCAGAATAAAAGTACGTGATTCACCGGCTGCGCTATTAATCGTATGGTCATTGGCACTTTGGTTCTGAAATTTAAGCGTGCCGGCTGGAAAGGGTTAAGTGAATAGAACTTTTGATCTGTTTTTCCAATCCGCACCAAACTTGGTATGTAGCATCATTGGATGATGGTATGTAAATGCTACATAAACCAGACCTCCCGGACAAAAAACGTGACCGTTACAAGCCAACGAATTTTGTAGAGGGTGTGACTTCCCATAAATTATTATAACTCCGTCACACTCAGTCCAATGCTTATGAAACTTGATACACTATCCTTAAAGGCTTAATTGATCAGGTGTGCCAAACCATTTTCACGTCTACCTTAGCGGACACTATAAATGCCACATATTGACATCTCTTGATGTGAATAACCAAATGGCATGAAACTTTAAACATATGCGCTAGGGTAGAGTCTAAGTCAACAAATAAAATTAGATTGCGATTGGACCAATGGTTGGCCTTGTGGGCGTGGCTTCTCACAAAAATGCTTTTAACTTAGTCAAACTCAGTCCAATCCTAATGAAAGTTGCTACACTGCCTCTAGAGGCGTAATTGAACATATATGCAAAGTCATTTTCATACATCTGCCTTTAATGCTATAAATGCCACATATATATCTCTCTTGGTATAAAAAATGCCAAGAATAGTCAGCAATTTGCATTGTCAGCCGCTTTTGCTGGATCTGAAATATGTTAAGCTGATTTAGAAAGTTAAAAAACATTTGTTAAATATGCAACAAAAAACTTTATTTCACTTGTATGCCTTGCTAAAATGGCTAGGACCCATAAAATGCTGCTTGCATCTTTAATTATTATCATTATTAGTTTCCATGTTATAAGTATAACATCATCATATGCTCGCAAGTAAATTAATTAGATAAGACTGGCGGTGGGAGCCACAGAGTCCTTTTCAAGGTTCGGGAATCATGTATACGTGTTCATATAAAATGAAACAATTAATCCCTATCCATTTTTTATTCATTATAAAATGTAACATAGCATAACGTACAAAGCAGTAGTCATTGGAGGAACTGTCCCACGTCTCAGGATGAAAAGGAAGGACTAGTGTTGCCTATAACTTTCAGAGAAATAAAAAGTGCGCACGAATTACAGCAATTGTGGCAACGAGTTAGCTAATTCGTGTAGCTAATTCATGCGCACAAATTATTCTTAGTTCTCACAAATTAACTATTATATTTTATATAGCACAAATTAGAAATCATTCCCTCGTTTTACATTTTATTTCACCACTATGTCCCCACACAGGCTCCGTAAGGTTCAAACAACTACTGGGATTTAGCATTTTGTTGTCCACATTAGGGGTCGACCGATATGGTATTTTCACAGCTGATACAGATACCAATTAACAGTAATCAAGGAGACCGATAAGCAATATTAGGAACTGGTACATTAGCAAGTAAAAATCTTGGTGTCAAAATTTTGAATAGCAAAAACAAAACTTTGTTGAAATGCCTTTACGCACGTTTAATTAAAAAATACTTTAACTTTATCTTAAAACAAAAAGTGCAAGGAGCTCCCAGCAGCATCTTATAAATAATACTCCCATACTGCACTTTTGTCGTGCTGAATGTGGGCAGTGCAGGATGTGACAGAAGTGGTGTCAATCACACACACTTCTTTGCGAATGGTTGAGGCTGGAAACAAATGTTTAATTTGCCCCTTCGCTCACATAGAATGGAAGTGAAAAGGCAGCGCATATTAGCCAATGTTAAGTTTGCATGTTTGACATGCCCTCAGCACAAGATAGGAATTTCGCCTCGGCAGGTGATGGTCATTCGCCTGCATTCGCTCATGTGTGACCGTGCCCATAGCCTATACATTTTTTTTGGTGGAAACACAGCTCCGCTCGCTCACCGGCGATGCCTCTGTGCCCATCCGTACATCACGTGGCACAGTAGCCTTCAGTGTTGATAGGCTATTACTCGTGACGTGTAACCACTCAGGTAGGATGTCCACACCCCAGATATTAAAGAGACCTACAATTAGAATACTCCTTGACTTTACCTGTCCATCATGGCAAGTGGCGTAGAGTAACATATACTCTTACTTCTGCTCAAGGTACTGACTGGCAACACATTGCTGCCACCCTGTAGGACAGAAATAAATGTCACAAACACAAAATATTAGTAAATTTGCGGAAAATGTAAACACAAAAACACAACTTTTCTAAATATTGTTTGTATTCACTATCTATTTGTGTGTGTTGTGATTCCAATGTTGCCATTGTCACTAATGGGGGAAATTCCTTTATTGGAATGTTTGTCCTATTTGTGACGGCCCCTGCCTTGCCCTGCTTTGCTGTTGTCGGTTTCTGCTTGATTTCCCACAGGTGGCTGCAGCAAGGAGGCAGCAGGTAATCAGTGAGATGAAAATCACCTGGGGCCTCATTTATAGTTTTTCACAATTGCTAAAACACTAAATCCCATTCTCCAAACCAAATTGTGAGTTTCTACTGAAACCTATCTTTTTTAAAATGGCTGCTGATATTACAGCTGAACCTTGGACTTGTCTTTTTAATCTTACCTTGGAATGCAATGAAATTCCAAATATCTGTAAGATGGCATTTGTCCTTCCATTATTAAAAGAGGGTGTTCCAACACTAAATAATTAATAGGCCAATTTCGAAATTGTCCGTCTTGGCCAAATTACTTGAGTCTCGTTAGTGAGCAACTTAAGTTTTTCTTTACTCAACTGCAATTCCATCAGAATAGACCAGGGCAACCACACGTCACTCCCCTGTCGTCAGAACGACCACGCCCCTTTTTGGGGGAAAACAATCGGCTGAATCGCTGTAAAACTGCCGGTGGTAATTGGACAAACTAGTGTCACTCTGCCTAAAAGCTGTCTGACCATTTCAGATTTAATTTATAAACGCACCCATATATAAATACAATCAGCTGGCTAATGGTTACTTCCAATCATTAACCCATATTCATATAATTTAGTTAACTTTGTGTGTGGGGGCTCTAGCTTGGCGAGGCTGCTAGCATGCTAACACGTAATGTTGCAGGTTGGCAACGTTAGCAATTTTCTCAGTTCACATTAACGTCACATAATGTCGGAGGAGTTTGGGGAGGCTATGGAGAAGGCCTTTCAGTCGGCCTCTAGGACGTTCTGGCAAACCGTTAGACGGCTCAGAAAGGGAAAGCAGGGATTGGCCAAGGCTCTGGGTGAGCAGGGGAGAACTGCTGACCCGGACTGGGGATATCATCGAGCGGTGGAAGGAGCACTTTGAGGAACTCCTTAACCCCGCCAACACGTCCTCTGTGGAAGGGGCAGAGTTCGAAGACTCGGGGGAAGTCTCAGCCATATCCCTGGCAGAGGTCACTGAGGTAGTAAGGAAGCTCCTCAGCGGCAAAGCACCGGGTGTGGATGAGATTCGCCCCGAGATGCTGAAGGCTCTGGACATTGTAGGGCTGTCTTGGTTGACACGCCTCTTCGGTGTCGCGTGGAGGTCGGGAACAGTACCATTGGAATGGCAGACCGGGGTGGTGGTTCCCATTTTTAAAAAAGGGGACCGGAGGCTATGCTCCAATTATCGTGGTATCATACTTCTCAGCCTACCTGGGAAAGCTTATGCCAGGGTGCTGGAAAGGAGGCTCCGACTGATTGTCGAACCTCAGATCCAGGAGGAGCAATGCGGATTCCGTCCTGGTTGTGGAACAGTGGACCAACTCTTTACCCTTGCGGGGCTGTTGGGGGGGTCATGGGAGTTTGCCCATCCAGTCTGCATGTGTTTTGTGGACTTAGAGAAGGCCTACGACCGTGTCCTCCGGGGAGTCCTGTGGGAGTATGGGGTACCGGGGTCGTTGCTACGAGCCATTCAGTCCCTATATAACCGAGTGAGAATTGTGTCCGTATACTCAGCACAAAGTCAAAAATGTGAGTGGGCCAAAAGAGAGGTTCGCTACCTAGGGTACCACATTGGATATGGAGAGATACGACCTCAGGTAGATAAAGTTCACGCAATACGTGACAGTCCACGACCCCGGACCAAGAAACAGGTCCGATCCTTTCTTGGATTTACTGGTTGGTATAGGAGATTTATACCCCAGTTCTCTGGGGTGGCTGCTCCACTCATTGCCCTCACCACAAAAAAGCTATGTCCAATCCAGTCAAGTGGACAGAGGACTGTGAGACGGCTTTCACTCAGCTCAAGCACTGTCTGTGTTTATCACCTGTGCTGCAGAGCCCAGATTTCAGTAAACGGTTCAAGTGGATGCCTCTGGAGTGGGCCTGGGGGTTGTTCTGGCCCAAGGGGTCGAGGGGGAGAAATGCCCCATTTTGTACCTGAGTCGCAAGCTTTATCCACGAGAAACAAGGTACTCCACCATTGAAAAGGAGTGTTTGGCGATCAAGTGGGCATTGGACAGCCTCAGCTACTACCTCTTGGGAAGGACCTTTGACCTGGACACAGATCACAGAGCCCTCACCTGGATTAATTCAATGAAGGATCGGAACTCCAGAGTTGCTAGGTGGTGCCTGGCTCTGCAGCCATATCAGTTAAAACATCCGTCATAAGGCCGGAGGAGCCAACCTGTTTGCAGATTACCTGTCTCGTCTGGCAGAACCTCCAGCCGCTGGAGAAGTGGAAGGTAATGTGACAATAAACACCGACATTGCTCTGCCTAACCCCCTATAAAACCCTTTCCCGAGTGTGGATTTAACAGACAGTGTTCGCCAGCTACCCACGGGGTGCACACCTGGGAGCAGGACTGTGCGCACACTCAATGAAAAACAAATCCCTGATAGTTCCATATTCTTTATTTTCCCCCTAGCTTATTGTTGATCAACATTCCCATACACAAATGCAACAAGTGTTTCTGCTGCGGACAGACGGTTGGCAGTATGGAAGCTAATGTAAGTGCTTTGTGTCAGAAACGTGAACTGTGCAGCTGTGGTGCATAAACAAAATTGGAACGTACCATATAGTAGGGAGTACCGATGTTCAAGTATGGAAGACATTGTCCTTACGCTGGTGTATGATGAAATGTAAAGACGTGAATGTTAAATGTTTGGCTGTTAAACTGTATAATCTATTTAAGCTACAGCTGTTTTCATTTGTTTTCTTAGCTTTGTCGGGCCGGAAATAGACTTAGGTTGAGCCAAGGGGGCGGGACTTAGCGTTTAAAAAGGGGTTGTTCCAAGCTCATGGTCAGTGCGGCCTTAGCCACTGGAGGAGGCAGACGTGTCTATGAGAGGTATTGTATTGTACTGCCTTAAAGAATGTTTTGTGTGTTAAGTGATTCTGTAAGCTTTTGTTTTGTTGTTTTGTGTTGATAGTTTGAACTAAACATATGAAATTGTGTTTATCCTGTCCACAGTGTAACTTGGACCTGTTATCATGGCCAATTTTCTGTTATCCCTTTAATTATGGGTGAATAAACCACCTGGTACCTGACCCTGACGGTGTGCTTGCCATCAGTTCTTCAGTAATATTATGAACATTAAAAGACTAAAACCACACCAGTCAGCAAACACTACCTTTACCAAGGCAGAGGTGTGACAACGCCCATTGGTCGTGAACATCCCTTGATGACCGGAGGTCCATCGTTCACTCCTGACTGCCCACACTAAGCACCGCCTGCGCCAGAGAGGGCGCCATCACACCCAATCTTTACCAAGATACAAAGGTGTGTGGCGTAGCCCAGCTAGCCACAGCACAGATGTCCGAGACGGACACACCCTTGGAAAGCGCCCACGAGGAAGCAATTCCGCGAGTGGAATGTGCGTGTATGGCCATAGGCGATGTACGTCCCATAGCGCCATAGGCTAACTGAATAGCCTGTACTAACCACCTAGCCAGTCTGATTTTGGACAGCGCCTTCTCATGGAAGGGTGAGCAAGACAGACAAACTACTGATCCATGGAACGGGATCCCCTTGTCCTATCCATGTAACAGCGTAGCGTGCGTACAGGGCACAGACACTCCAGGGAGTGCAGATCCGTATCGGGATGGAGCCGGAGCACCTCAATAGTTACAGGTGTAAGTCATGCTCAGAACCTTTGGCAAAAATGCTGAGTTTGGCTTTAAGGTCACCTTGGCATCTCCAGAGGCAAACTGAGTACACGAAGGATGAACGGAGAGGGCCTGTAAATCACTGACACTCTTGGAGGTGGCCAACGCCAACAACGAAGCCGTCTTGAGTGACAACGCCTTTATATGGCAAATCTCCATGGACCCGAATGGAGCCCGAGACAGCCCATCCAGAACCAACCCGAGCTCCCAGGAGGGAGTGAGTAGTTTAGACACTGGGCGCAGCCTGCGTACACCTCTCATGAAGCGAGACACGAGCGGGTGAGCACCAACAGTCTTTGCATTATAGCCGACATGGCAAGCCGGCAGGGCTGCCAGGTAAACTTTGACAGTGCAAAAGGCTCTGTCGTTGTTCAGTAGCCCCTGGATAAATAATAGGATAATCCCCAGGTTGCTTTGGAACAACACAAAATTCCACTACTCGCACCAGGACTTGAACACGCGTCATCTCAGGTCATACAGAGACCTATTGGCCGCTGCTCTGGCGCTCTAAATAGTGGCAACCACCCTGGGATGTAACCCATCAGTGGTCAACCTCAGCCTTTCAGGGGTTCGCCTGGGACAGTAAGTCCGGGAGCAACGGGAGCAGCCAAGGCTCCCCCACCACCTAGCTGTATATATCCGGTTTGGTCAACCATCGAGGGGCTACTAATATCAGCGACAGACCGTGACCTCACACGGGCCAGCACAGCGGGGATCAGAGCTGTAGGGGGAAACGCGTAGAAACAGCCTGTCTGCGACCATCCATCAAGGACCAGGCTGGTAGCGCCAGGAGGGATGGCCAGGGGATGCCCATGCAGGCTCTCGCCTCGCGGCATGCCTCCCAGGTTGATAAGGACCGGTAGTGAGACGAGCGCACCTCAGTTGGCTGAGAGAGCGCGTCCGTCAGAGTCCGTGAGTCGTGCGCCCGTAGAGTACTTGGTAGGGGGGACGGCAGCCCAAGCCAACCAACCTAACCAGGTAGAGGCACACGACTTTGCTAGTTCAGAGAGCAGCAAGGTCGTCGACACCGCCTGGCAGCTGCATTAGCTGGCTAAGTAGCTAGAGGTACCCCGTAGGCCCGCAGACAAAAAGCGGAGACTCTAACCACCTCGCTTACTACACACTCGGACTGATAGAACACGGCAAGGCACACGTTTGGAAATGAGGCACAGGCTGTTAACTAACACCCCTAGAGGTCACCGAAGCAACAGGAGGTGAGGTACTGAGGAGGCCGTCTGCTAGCTAGCCACCACGTGGGCGCTAGCTTAGCAGTAGCTTAGTGGTTAGCGAAGCCCCGCAGGCCCGTAGGCAAAATGGGGGAAACTAGCCACGGTTACGACTATAACCGGAAAATAGCTAGGCACACGTTCGAAAACGGGGCACAGGCTGTTAACTAACAACCCAACAAGGTCACTGAAGCAACAGCAGGTGAGGTACCAAGGAGGCCTGATATAAAACAGCAAGCACATGTTTTAAAACGGAGCACGAGCTGCTAACTAAAAGAAGGGGAAAAAATGTGCTGAAAAACCACAACGAAAACTCCGAGGAGGAACAAAGTGGCTAACAGGCACGGTGGAAAGGAACTAGCTCGCCACCGGGAGCTCGAAACCTCGCCTGCAGTGATCCAACGTTAGGTAGCGCAACAGAAAGCAGAAGAAACGCCGAAGGCAAGAGAAACCTTTTTACCTTGCTAGCAAGGAGAAAATCCTCTGACCTAACAGTGTCTTCACTGAAGATAAGGTTCACTAGACAGGAGGACACCGTTAATGTTCACACCTGGCTGAATGATGAAAATCTGGAGTGAGATAGGTCTGCTACTGTATTTATAGAGTAGCTTACGCGGGTGCGCGTGACCCTTAAAGTCTCACGAGCCTTGTTGATTACAAGGCGCTGTGGTATAAGTGTTCAGTGAATGTTGCACGCTTTAAGAGCGTTTCCCATAGAGAGGAGTCGAAAGTATCAACTCTAATGGAACCCTCAAGGTTCAGTCCTTGGTCCCCTTTTGTTCACCATTCATACACTGTTAAAAAAAATTAAAGGAACACTTTTCAATCAGAGTATTGTATCAAGTCAATTAAACTTCTGGGATATTGATCTGGTCAGTTAAGTAGCATAGGGGGTTCTTAATCAGTTTCAGCTGCTTTGGTGTTAATGAAATTAACAACAGGTGCACTAGAGGGGCAACAATGAGACAACCCCCAAAACAGGAATGGTTTTTCAGGTGGAGGCCACTGACATATTTTCCATCATCTTTTCTGACTGTTTTTCACTAGTTTTGCATTTGACTAGGGTCAGTGTCACTACTGGTAGCATGAGGCGATACCTGGACCCTGCAGAGGTTGCACAGGCAGTCCAACTCCTCCAGGATGGCACGTCAATACGTGCAATTGCCAAAAGATTTGCTGCGTCTCCCAGCACAGTCTCAAGAGCATGGAGGAGATTCCAGGAGACAGGCAGTTACTCTAGGAGAGCTGGACAGGGCCGTAGAAGGTCCTTAACCCATCAGCAGGACCGGTATCTGCTCCTTTGTGCAAGGAGGAACACAATGAGCACTGCCAGAGCCCTACAAAATGACCTCCAGCAGGCCACTGGTGTGACTGTCTCTGACCCTGGAGCTCGATTGGCATTTGCCATAGAACACCGGAATTGGCAGGTCCGCCACTGGCGCCCTGTGCTTTTCACAGATGAGAGCAGGTTCACCCTGAGCACATGACAGACGTGAAAGGGTCTGGAGAAGCCGTGGAGAACGTTATGCTGCCTGTAACATCGTTCAGCATGACCAGTTTGGTGGTGGGTCAGTGATGGTCTGGGGAGGCATATTCATGGAGGGACGCAGAGGCTCGAACAGCAAATATATCTCATGCAGCGATCGGGTTTGTATGGTAAAAGCAGATCGCAGATA
Organism: Galaxias olidus; assembly: GCA_026901105.3. Classification (NCBI taxonomy): domain Eukaryota; kingdom Metazoa; phylum Chordata; class Actinopteri; order Galaxiiformes; family Galaxiidae; genus Galaxias; species Galaxias olidus. Next base: position 33,200 of record JAPMUY010002391.1, on the reverse strand, counting down.
TAGGCAGGAGCCAAACCATTCAAGGCTTTGAACACTGGCAGTAAAATCTTAAAATCAATTATAAAACTTACAGGTAACCAATGAAGGGCTGCAAGGATAGGAGTAATGTGGTCTCTTCTTCTTGTCCACGTTAAAAACTTTGAAAAAGTTGTAAGAAATGTTTTGACATCCATTCCTTCATTTCAGCAAAGCATAACAAAATATTGGAAACATCGGTGCAGCCAGGCTTTAACGGGACATACAAGTTGGGTGTCATCCGCATAGCAATGGAAATCAATACTGCGTCTACGTTTAATTTTTCCTAGCGGTAGTAGATAGACAGTAAATCTGAGGGGGCCCAGAATCGACACCTGGAGGACCCCACAAGAGAGGAGTACAAGAGGAGGAGGCATCTCCAAGCGCTACAGAGAAGGACCTGTCTGACAAATAAGAGAGAAACCAATCCAGAGCCACATCATTGACACCAACATAATTCCTCAGACATTTGATTAAAACATCATGGTCCAATGTGTCAAAGGCTGAACTGAGGTCAAGAAGGATTCAAATTGAGTACTGGCCTGAGTCAGCTGCAAGCAGTAAATCATTGGTGACCTTGACCACAGCAGTCTCAGTACTGTGTAGGGCGCGGAAGCCAGATTGGAATTTTTCACAAATTTGAATGTACTTCATAAAAGAAATGAGTTGAGCGGCGACAACCTTTTCTAAAATCTTTGATAACAATGGCAGTTTAAACATGGGTCTAAAATTGCTTAAAATAGAGGGATCAAGAGAGGGCGTCTGTACAAAGGGGTACACAATGACATGTTTAAAAAAAGAGGGGAAGATGCCAGTAGGGAGGGAGCAGTTTGTGATGGCTAAAATATTGGGACCGTCTGAAATACAGCTTTTAAAGACCAAGTGGGAATACAGTCAGAGGTGCAGAAGGATGATTTTGAAAGTGCGTTCCAGAGTTGACAGAAATTTCACTGAAGTGTGTTAATGATGAGACTGGGCAGGTGTTAAAATCAGGCTCTATACAGTCAGTGTTAAAATGCTGCCTAATATCTTGTATTTATAACAGATACAGTTAAATTCTTCACATTTCTCAGGTGATGAATGAAATGCCTGGGAAATCGGGGGTTTAATGACTGTGTTTAACGTTTTAAATAGGATTCTGGGATAATGACCCTGATTGGAAATCAACTTTGAAAAGTAGGTGTTCCTTGCTTCTTTGACTTTACACTGGTAGCTTAACATAAGATTTTTTAAAGAAGCAAGGGAGACAGAGTTTATCCTATTTCCATTTCCTATCTGCCTTCCTGCATTGTCTCTTTGAAACCCTTAAGTCTTCATTCAACCAGGGCAGAGAGAAATGCTTTTTCTTCTTATATTTCACTGGGGCTACAAAATCTAGGATATTTGTGGAAGTGCTATAAAAATTACTAACAAGCTGATCTACAGAAATGCAATGTGGAGCACCAGAATTAAAAAATGTTTTTGCGGAGATGAAGGCTTGGCAGAAGCGAGGAACAGAGTGATGTTTGGGGCGGGAGTGAATCATTGAGGTAGGTTTGGGGTCGGCAGAGAGGAGAGGAGTCTGGAAAACCACTGCTTTGTGATCTGAGACAGCAAAATCAATTAAGTTCACAATTTCAACACAAAAACCAAGAGAGCACAAGGTCAAGTGTGTGCCCTTTGTCATGACTTGGGAGCTTTACATGTTGCGTCAGATTAAATTAATCTAAAAGTTTACTGAAATTAAAAGCAAGCGAAGAGGAAGAAGGACAACAAACATGGATATTAAAATCACCAGCAATAAGAACTCTTTCATACTGCGCCATAATGATAGATAGAAATTCAGAGAAAGCTTGAATAAACCAGAAGTAAATTTAGGAGGTCTGTAGATTAAAACAGAAAGAATGGGCAGTTTGTTCTTTAACATAAAACTAAGACTCTCGAAAGTGGAAAAACTCCCAAATGAGGCTGGAGAACAGCTAAAAATATTTCTGTGAATCACTGGATGAATTGGTGGGGGACACAAAACCTTACCACAAATTTTTACTGACATACAGTACATGCTTCAGAGAGCACACACATTTTATTCAGGAAATTGAAATTTATACCATTGTGTAAAATATATAGAAATATTTGTTCTCAGTTGCCTGGAGTGCAAAAAAAACACATAAAAAACTAATTTGGGATAAGAAACACAAACTGATATGTTGATTTGATACGATGTGATTTGTTTTTTTAACACAACCCCTCAAATATGCTCGGGAAGCATATTTAATAGAATCTGTAATTATTAACCAATTGCCTACTTCCATGTTCTGTAATGTAATCTCTTAAATAATAAGTGAGACAAACTACGTTGCAACTAATGCCGTTCTCGATGCCTCAGTTGGGCAAATATACAAGTGCACATTTCATTGTTATCACATGTTCGTTACGCAGATTGTCAATCAGAGAAAAGACCACACCAAAAGTGTAACACAATTGGGCAGCCAGTTTAAATTAATATTTATGTGGATTTTGTGCCTTGATGCTGGGGTTCTGGAAAACTGGTTGTATCCTAGGAGTGTATTGGTTACTGTTACGGAAATAAACATCCTAAAACGTGGAACTTGGTTTGTTTGGTCCGTTTTTGTCACGTCCAGTGAGTATGGTACATTAAGTGCTAATAGTATATACCTTTTTGTAATCAAGTATGTGTAATCAATGTTAAAGGTAATTCAGTAATTATACCATTATAATATTACGTTTAGTTAAAAAAATAGTTTTCAGAAGAGGCAGAGAATGCATGATTCTAAGGCAGAGCACAACTGTGTTTGAAATATGATGTATTAAAGGCCCCAATGTGCAAAGTATAAACAAGAACTCTAACCAATAGCCTGTCTGGTTGGCCTTCGTGACACTTAAGGTCAACCTAAGGTGGAAAAGCAGGGAAAGAATGTAGATAATTGACAGATTCTTTAAGATCCCTTCCAGTGAAAATCAAGTTTTTAACGTTGTTAACATGTCCTTGGTGGGTTTTTCATGTACTCCAAGACACACATCAGGAGCAAAAAAAGCAGCCAACTGAGCTGAGCATTTCTTGTTTGAAACTGCAGTGCACCAAGGACAGTCTCAAACAAGCGAATTCAGAAAAGCCAGATTTGTGACGTCACAAATTTTAAGTAACCAATCCCGTTCATGGGCGGGATGACTCTACATATCATTACATGCACCTGCTTCAGCATTGCTCTCCAGAGGAGAAGGGGGTCCGGGGCTAGGTGGGTATTCGAATAGAGGTCTGACTGGTCATGGCACTGGTAGGAGGATGCGGCATGTTTTTTGATGGTGGGAGGAAACCGGAGTACCCGGAGGAAACCCACAAAAACACGGGGAGAACATGCAAACTCCACACAGAAAGGCCATTGGGTCAGGTGGGGTATGAACCCAAGACCTTCTTGCTATGAGGTAACAGTTCTAACCACTGAGCCACAGTGCTGCCCAAATGCTGGTATTTGGATGGTTACTCCCCACTTTGGGGAGGTTATAGCATGGTGGTAAGTGTGGGCAGAGCAATTGTCTCGGGAACACTTTCAGCTGTTCCGGGGCGTTGCTGGCTTGCCAGTTGCTCTCCAGCCAGCTGAGTTTGCGTGTGTAAAAACCTCCCACTAAACCGCTTGAAGACTAGGGCCGGGATAAATAAGGCAGGGTTAGTTCTGGGTTGAGATTACAGAGCTCTGGGGTACAGAGGCCGCCATCACCTAGAGCTTAATTGGGGGGGGGGGTATTTATGACTCAACAAAGCGATGTAATTATTGTCAGGAAGTGGGTCACTGGAAAGTGGATTGCTTGGCTCTTTAGTGTAAAAGAGTTAGAGTTAGCAATCCCCAGGTGAAATATGCTGTGTGTATTTGCCCTCTTGGTCTCCGTTTGCACGCAGGGGTTAGGACGGGGTATTCTGTGTTTATTTCTCGTGGCTTTGTTTTTATCGTGGGGAGCTCTGAGAAAGTTCCCGTCTGGATTTTGAGAGACACAGGGACAATTGACACCTTTGTTAGGGCATCAGTATTGCTGTTTAAATTCGATCCGTTCACGGGAAAATAGGTGCTAATGAAGGGAATAGGGTTATATGTTTAATCTGCCCCCTTAAAAAAAAACTGCTTCGTTTCAGACTTGGTAAAGGGAGAGGTTGTGGTGTGAATTTCAAAGAAGGAAAGCAGATACACCCTGGAAAGGTCCATCAGGTCAGCAAAAAAGGACTACAGGACCAGGCTGGAGAGCCAATACAGCGGCACAGACTCTAGGAGTATGTGGCAGGGACTATAGATTATCACAGACTACAAACTGAGGCCTGCACAGATCTCCACAGCCGACACATCACTCCCAGACGAGCTTAACACCTTCTATGCGAGGTTCGACGCACTCAACACCGAACCAGTAGTCATGGCCCCTAGAGAGCCAGGCGACTCTGTTCTACAGCTATCTGAGGCTGAAGTGTGCCGTACCTTTAAGAAGGTGAAGGCTCGCAAAGCTGTTGGTCCTGACGGTATTCCACCCCGGGTCATCAGAACCTGCGCCACACAGCTGGCCCCGGTCTTCACAGACATTTTTAATGCCTCACTATCACAGTGTGTCATCCCCGGGTGCTTCAAAATGACTACAATAGTTCCTGTCCCGAAGAAGAACAGGGTGACCACTCTGAACGACTATCGCCCTGTGGCTCTCACTCCAGTAGCCATGAAGTGCCTGGAGAAACTGGTGATGGCATACATTAATACCATCATCCCGGACTCACTCGACCCATCTCAGTTTGCGTACAGAGCAAACAGGTCTGTGGACGACGCCATTTCACTAGCCCTACACACTTTCACTGGAGCATCTGGACAAAAAGGACACCTACTGTGTGTCAGGATGCTGTTCATTGATTACAGCTCTGCCTTCAATACCATCATCCGCACAAAGCTGGTCTCGAAGTTGAGAGATCTGGGTCTGAGTAGAACCATCTGCAACTGGACCCTGGACTTTCTCACCAGCAGACCACAGGTGGTGAGGACAGGCAACAAAACCTCATCCACACGGGTTCTCAACACTGGAGTACCACAAGGTTGCTGCCTCAGCCCAAGGCTGTACTCCCTGTACACCTACGACTGCACAGCCAAACAAAAAAGCAACAGCATTATCAAATTTGCAGACGACACCACAGTGATTGGCCTGATTTCCTCAAACAATGAGTCTGCCTACAGGGAGGAGATATCAGACCTAACAAGGTTGTGTCAAGACAATAATCTGGACCTGAAGGTCAACAAAACAAAGGAGCTAATTGTTGACTTCAGGAAGAAAAACAAGGTAACTCACTCCCCAACCACCGTCAATGGAGAGGAGGTGGAGAGAGCCAACTGCTTCAGATTCCTCGGTATGCAGATCTCCAATGACCTTGCCTGGACCTACAACATTGAGCGCATCCTAAAGAAGGCACAACAGCGCCTCTACTTCCTGAGGTGTCTGCGAAGATGGGGCATGAGCACACAGACGCTCGTGAACATCTACTGCAGCATCATAGAGAGTGTCCTAACTGGGGGCATCACAGTGCGGTATGGCAACACCACCGCTAAGGACAGGAAGGCTATCCAGAGGGTTGTGGGAATGGCACAGAGGATCACTGGAGTGGAGCTACCTGCCATCAAAGACCTCTACACCAAACGCTGCTACAGCAGAGCGCACTCAATCACAAAAGACATTAACCACCCTGGCTGTCACCTGTTCTGTCACATACCATCGCGGAGCAGGTGGCGAAGCATCATGACACGGACATCCCGATTCCACGGCAGCTTCTTCCCACAGGCAGTTCGCATACTGAACAGTCCTGCGTAGCTGAGCTACGATCCCCTTCGGACCCCCCCCCCAAACACACACACACGCACACACACACATCTCTGATGGACTCCCCTCTACCCCCACACCTTGGACATTTGAGCACCTTACTGGTCGACTATCACGGCATTCATGGCAACCAGACACAGCCATTTACACTTGGACAGTACTACCTGGCACTTTATGGCCGGTACTTAGGGACCTCACCCCGTACTTACCACAGGCCACTTGCTATTATACCTGCACAATTATACCTGCACTCTAACATTGTTCACTTATATTGTATATTAGATATCATTGCCCTAGGCTGTTTTTTTATTTTTTATTTAGTTTTTTATGCTGTTTATGTTTATGTTATTAGCTGGCGGGGAAAGCAAGGGTAAGAATTCCAATGTACTGGTACTCGTACTTGTTGCACATGGCAAATAAACTCTTGAATTGAATTGAATTGAATTGTTACAATTCTAAGTTCAAACTGAAAATTATACTGCACGTCGTGCTGGCTGTTCGCCTTCTTTTTTTTAAACTGTTATTTAACCAGGTAAGTCCAGCGGAGCACAAGTGCTTTTGTATTGGTTACCGTTGTCAACAAATATCCTAAAACGTGGAACTTTGGTTTGTTTGGTCTGTTTTTGTCGCGTCCTGTGAGCCAGGGCTGTAACATATGTAGTGTTTCAGCTGTGTTGGTGATGCTCACCTTGGTGCTCTTACTGAGGCTGTTTTCCAAGGCCGACCTCAACCCATCATTACTATCGTGGAGCTTTCTGTTGGCTGCCCTAAGCACACAAGAAAGGTTATCTGGGCCATAAATAAAACTAAAATGTTATTGGATATTTGTACTTACTGTAGGACTTTTATCTGCCTTTCAAGGTTGCCTCTCTCATCAGAGAACTGTCTCATTAGTGCTTCGTCTCTGAACAAAAAACAGTTATGAACATAAATATATCATTAGTCACAGTATTCAAAAAAATGTATCAGTCATAATACAGGTGAAATAATTCTCACCATTGATGTAGAATACATTGACAGAGCCCTTAGAATTACTTTGATGACTAATAGAAACGATCAACTGTCTTAAAATCTGCTGTGGGCTCAACTAGGCTATTTGATATTTTGCATTTGAAATTATTGGCCAGCACTTTTTGCTTTGGCTATTGACTTCACTCTAACCACTGAATGCTATTGGAGGAATTACCATATGAATAAGAGCCTGTCATGGCGGGATCAAAATCTCTCCTATTTTGTTACTTTTCAAGCAATGAAAAATTACTTGAAACTATATGCAGCTCTCTCAGCTAAAGTTCAGGTAGATAACTTAAAGTCAGTGCGCTGTTGACGTAAGACGCTGCACACAAACTAATCACTGACACACCTATTCACAATAAAATATCAGCTAATGGTTAGCTAGATCCACCATTGTTATTTTTCCCAACACCTCAATTGCTGTGTAGTGCGCGTGCATATAGCTAAGTGATCAGTTCACATATTACTTTTTTATTATTATTTTTAATCTGTGTTTTGCACCCATTTAAATTACTAGAGCGGTACATGTTCCATCTGTATGGCTGTAACGCTCTCTAGTGGACGAAGTGAACAAGGGATAAATGACCACGTGAAACACCGAAGCTGCCTGGATGTGGCTAGTCTCGCGATGCCAGACCCCTCTCCACACTTCGTTGCGCTGTGCCAGCGTTGGAGAAGAGTCTTTGGAATAGTGGAGAAAAACACTGTATTTTTTTAAACCAATCACAATCGTCTTGGGCTGCGCTAAACCCAGGATATAGCGACGGTGCCTTTGCAAAATAGTGTTGGAGGGGAACTTGTTTTGGTGGAACATTTGCATGTGGGGAGGCAAGTGCTGGCTGAATCCCCGCAAAATAAAACGCCACATAATACAATAAAATAGGTATTTCGGTTCTGTGATACGACTTTTATTGATGAAGACAAACATAATTTAATCATCAGTGTCCTGGAGGTGAAGCCTGTCTGTACTTCAGCTTCGGAGGAGCTCACTGGACCGGTCAAAACCACAGACTTTTCATCTCACATAAATGCAGTTCTTGCAAAACGTTATTAAATCTATATCAATGAAGCTAATGTGAAGGGGAAAGGATCGGAACATTGGTCAAGTCAATGCATACATCTGCCAGAGTACACATGCCAAATCAGCTCAGACTAGCAATGAATGTCAGAAAACGGCTCAAGATCGTGCATGAGAGTCGAGACTTGAGTCTGGGCTTCTCCAAGATAAGTTCACAAGTTGTTCTGGTCCCGCAACAAGTCAAATCAGACTCGATACATGGATACATAAAAACGCTAAATCTAAGACTCATTGTCCCGTCAATGATGATTAAACTAGCTATAGAGAACTGTTTTTCATGACAACTTCCATATCTACAGTACTGTGCATAAGTTTTAGGCAGGGGATGCTGTTTTGAAGGCGAAGGGTGGTCACACCAAATGTTGATTTGATACAGATTTGCTTTTCCCTCACTTTGTATTTCATCAATTGATAAAGAAAAATAAAAAGTTAATTTATATTTTCATGTGTTTTTTTTTTTACTTTAAAGACTTTACACCTGTCTGCTTTTTGCAGATGATGTGGTCCTGATGGCATCATCAGTCTGCGACCTGCAGCACTCATTGGATCGGTTCGCAGCCGAGTGTGAAGCGGCTGGGATGAGGATCAGCACCTCCAAATCTGAGGCCATGGTTCTCAGCAAGAAACCGATTAATTGTCTACTCCAAGTAGGGAATGAGTCTTTACCCCAAGTGAAGGAGTTCAAGTATCTCGGGGTCTTGTTCTCGAGTGAGGGGAAAATGGAACGAGAGATGGGCTGGAGAATTGGAGCAGCGGGTGCGGTGTTGCAGTCGCTTTATCGCACCGTTGTGACGAAGAGAGAGCTGAGCCAGAAGGCAAAGCTCTCAATCTACCGGTCTATCTTCGTTCCTACTCTCACCTATGGTCATGAAGGGTGGCTCATGACCGAAAGAACGAGATCGCGGATACAAGCGGCGGAAATTAGTTTCCTCCGGAGGGTGGCTGGCATCTCCCTTAGGGATAGGGTGAGAAGTTCAGCCATTCGTGAGGGACTCGGAGTAGAGCCGCTGCTTCTTTGCGTAGAAAGGAGCCAGTTGAGGTGGTTCGGGCATCTAGTAAGGATGCCACCTGGCCGCCTCCCTAGGGAGGTGTTCCAGGCATGTCCAGCTGGGCAGAGGCCGCGGGGCAGACCTAGGACCAGGTGGAGGGATTATATCTCCACACTGGCCTGGAAACGCCTTGGAATCCCCCAGTCAGAGCTGGTAAATGTGGCCCGGGAAAGGGAAGTTTGGGATGCCCAGCTGGAACTGCTACCGCCGTGACCCGACCCCGGACAAAGCGTATGAAGATGATGATGATGATGACTTTACACCTGCCTAAAACCTTTGCACAGTACTGTACATTTACTAATTACCATTGGTTTTAGCCTGGAAACCAAAGCTATGAATGTTGTCCAGATATGTATTAAGATGGCTGTCTCAATTTATCCAAGGAGATATCTAAGCTAACCATAGTCCTCAAAAATGTGTGGTTTCAATGTAGCACAATTATACATTTTCAACCTGAAGGTGGTTTGTTTCTGTCAGAAATAATTATTTTCTCCGTAATTGCTGCAACCTTCATGACCGTGGATATTTCTTACCCTGCCTCATATGGACCACCATTTATCCCATGATCAATAGCTGGCAGTGTCGCATCCAGTAATCCAGAATGTACAAAAAAACTTAGATGAAGCACAGACACGGAAACTCCCATGCATGTCCCCCACAAAAGTATAAACAAAGAGACCAAGGCCCAATCCCAATTGCCTATTTTACACCCCTTGGCTCTAACCCTTGGCCCTATCACTTCGTTTTGCTTTTCGACTTGTCCCTCGAAACGGAGTCACAAGGGCTAAAGGCTCTAGTATACTTCAAGCGAAAGCGAAGTTTTCCTGTTCGCTTGGTTCTCTTTCGTTCTTTCACCGAGGCTGTGATGGTATACTTGTTCACTACTGATCTGAGTTTGCAATAGCTTAAACCCCAATACAGCAGGGGGAACCAAACGTTACGGATTGCAACAAAACATTCCGAGTGGTTACGAGTTTTAAACATTTTCATATTTTTGAACTTCTTCAGTTAAGCTGCTCTCAAAAGTATTCATAGTTTAAAAAAAAAAATCTAAACTTTTCAAAAACAAGTGCCACTGTGACCAAAACTAACAGTAAAAGCTGTACCCGGAAACCAAATGTGGCCCATCCAAAGCTTAAGTCAGCGCAGGCTACCACCCACCATATATTTGGACAAATCACATAGGATGTTCGCCGTTGTTCGCTTTTGCTGCATTCGCCGAGGTAGAAAAAATGGGCTGTCGCTTTGCTGATTTTTGTTCGCCTACCCACTCGGCGAAAGCGAACTATTTCGCTTTCGCCTGAAGTATACTGGAGTCTTAAGGGTTGAAATCTAGCCTAAGAATTGGGACAACCCTTGATGATCCTCATACGTCATCAGTAGTCGTGGAAGGCATTGATTTGACAATATAGAAAAACAAACAAAACATAAACAGTTTGTTACCGGACATTTCAAATCTCACAATACGTCTTCTTGCGTGGGCATCCTTTTTCAGCTGTCGGCAGCCAATCGGGAAAAAAAATATGAAAATGAAGACAGCTAGCTTAACGCCTGAGACTGCTGGTGGATCAGTTTGAGGTTTGTGTGATGAACTGCAAACAAGTTGTGTTGTAGTTAGCCTGCTAACCAGCAAGTTTAGTGACTTGATAACTAACGTTAATGTTGGGTCAACCCATTTGTGATACAGACGTCATGACAAATTAACGACCGTTTACTGTATCGATTTGTGGGATGATCTGTATGCAAATCTGACAGGAGAATACCAGACACGTGCACTGTGTATGACTATTAACGTATTTGTGCCATCTAAGTTTGGTTTCCTACTTTTACCTCATAAAAATCCTTACAATTTTGACTAAATTATGTGAAATTCTTTCTCTCTTTTTTTCTAGACAGGTCATCCTACATCATACCAGGAACAGGATCAAACACCATCAACACCACCAAATAGACAATTAGAAAAGACACACATGCACAAAGAAGAAGAGTAGTTTTTACAGAGCAAAAATATAACCCTTTCACAGGTTGCAACATTCTGGGTGATGGTAGATTTCCCTGTTTGGACTCACCAATCTGTCTAATCACACTTTACAAAGAGTCCATTAATGGACACATGCAGGGTTCTTCAATTATTATCCTTAAAATAAGAATCCGTTATTCTGACAGAAAGAAAATCTTGCTTTATACATCAGTCAGCTTAATTTTCACTTAAGCATTCTTATCGCCTAACAACGTTATGTCGATTCAGGTTTAAAGGTATTGTGATTTTTATGTGAATACCAAAATGTCATAAAAACAAAATATACAAATAAAATGTGTGCTTCTGAAGTTACTGACATCTGAATAGTGCAATCACACTGTAAACAAATCAGCCATCACACGAACATGAACTTGGTTTGTGTGACTGCACATAACACAACCGGGCCAACATGAAATTAAGCGTTTGGCATTTTATCAATTTGTTGCTCAAACCGGCATAAGAACCGATCTGTTTATGCCGCACTCTCTCCTCATGGTGCTTCTGCTCTTTAGGACTTTCATGTTAGAAAATTCATCCTAAAATTTGTTTTCCTCTTATTCTTTTTCGGTGTAGGGGTTGGGGGGCCTGGGGTAGAAATGGGAGAGGCTGCCATGAAGAAGACATGCCCAAAGTGGAGTGTTCGGGCTCTGGTCTCAGCACTAATTGTGAGCTATACAATATCCTAAAAGAAAACAAAACATCTTCTTCTTCATCTTCATATTCATCCGCTTTGTCCGGGGTCGGGTCGCGGAGGTAGCAGTTCCAGCAGGGCATCCCAAACTTCCCTTTCCCGTGCCACATTAACCAGCTCTGACTGGGGGATTCCAAGTCGTTCCCAGGCCAGTGTGGAGATATAATCCCTCCACCTGGTCCTAGGTCTGCCCCGCGGCCTCCGCCCAGCTGGACGTGCCTGGAACACCTCCCTAGGTGAAGATTTAACATATGATACTTAACTATATGCCAGAACTGTATGATATGGCCATGTGTTATGTTTATCTATGTTAACTTAATTTCTGCAAAACAAGGATGTGTCCATTCTCATATCAAAACATCCATAATCAAAAAAATGCCAGGATGTTTGTTCAGATTGATCAGATTTAAAACAAAACAATGCTATTGCTTGGGATAACTATAAATTATAACGGTGACAAGCCCAGATAATCAAAATAACAGGTATGTTTATTTTATTGCATGGAGGACAGGTGAAACATACTGAAAATAGCATGTGTTCAGGTGGGGTTTTTCTAGCTTTACCAATTGCATTAATGGTATTATCACAATGACATACCATTTATCTGATTGAGGTAGAAAAGCATGAAAGGTCACGATTCGTTCAAAACTTATGTTTCGCTATCAATCGATCAAACAAGTTATCAAATAAAGAACAACACTGCTTCATAACATAACCAGGCCACTTCATCATGATGCAAAAGCAGTGCTCTGTATCGTGTAAGCTAGCAATAGGTCCTACCCTGCCAGTCTGCACTGACATTAGAGGAGCAGAAACAAGCGCAGCAACATCGCTGCTGGACCTGAGTTACTTTCGTGCATATTTCATATCGGCTTACCTAGTGGGGAAGTAGTACGACTTGGAAATAAGCACAAATCAGCCTAACAATGTTGAAACGTTAGCTAACTAGCTAGAAACAATAGCAAATTAGCGATCTTTTTGTTATGCTTGTTATAAAGAAAAGGTCTAGAATACATTTAAACGATGTTAAACAAATTATATACGAGGGTTATCGTAATGTTTTACTCTTTGTTAGCAAAGAAAATACTTACAATTGTGGTTTTCTTTTTTTACCAGTGAAGTATGCCTCCATCTTGCCGGTGATTCACAAGGTTTTCTGAGAGAATTCTGATAACCCTTGTTTTGTAGTGTGCCTCTGGAAAATCTCAGTTTCGAGGGATATAAAGTGACAACCCTAGCCCTTAACCCTTCAACACAAGGGATTTGGGACACCCCTAGCCCTATGCGTGAACGCGCAAAACGGAGGGTTAGGGCTAAGCGTTCGGGCCAAGGGGTGTAAAATAGGAAATTGGGATTGGGCCCAAAGGTTGCTCACTGCTTTTCATATTTTCTTATATCAAATCAGTTTATTTATAGAACATGTTGAAAACAAGCAGAGCTGACCAAAGTGCTGTAGGCCTGCAATATATTCACATACAGTTTATCAAACAATACAGAAAGCAGTTGTAACATATAGCCTATATAGGCTATACTATGTACAAGACAAGTGCATAGAAAACCACTAATATGATTTGAATGCTATTGAAAATCAGCCTATCTGCTCCAGTTCATTGTGTCATCTGCGTTTTAATTTCTTTGGATACAGCCAAAATATCACAGAATATCTACTTGCTTCCTACCCTGCTCAACCAATCAGCGATTGTTTGACGCACTGAGAAGACGCTTTGCGCAACGCGCTCTTAGGATTTGGGAGGACTCCCCATCAACACGTCGGCGGGCCTCGGTGACCTACGCTTTCCCAGAAGCCCCTTCTCTGCAAAGCTACGCTACCTACCAATGACAGGTTTACCGAACTTCAAGTGAACCGTTCGCATGAAGAAGTACTACATAGTAGCCTTCAAGGCACTTTGACTCAAATACGGGAACAGTTCTGGATTCTAAGAGATACACAAATAACTAAGAAATGTATAAATCGCTGCCTCATATGCAAAAGTTTTAGAGTAAAAGCTAACCAACAGATAACACCCCCTTACCAGCAGATATGGTTACCGAATAATCCCTGTTTGAAGTTACTGGGGTAGACTTTGCAGGGCCTTTGTACTGTATGTTAAGCACAATCACAAGAAAGCATATATTGCAATATATGCAGCAAGAGCGGTTCATTTAGAATTAGAATCAGACTTGACAACCTCAAGTTTTCCTTTGGTGTTTAGAAGATTTATTTCAAGAAGAGGATTATGTGGTACACTTTATTCAGACAATGCAAAGACTTTCAAAAGAGCGTCGGAAGACCTGAAAGAAATATGGAACGCAATGAAATCAGCACAGTTGAAGGAATTGTTTGCCGAAAATATAATTTGTAGTCGAACGAGCTGCATGGTGGGGTGGAATATGGGAACGAAGGGTGCGGTCGGTAAAATCCAGCCTAAAGAAAATACTTGGTAAGGCATTTCTGGACTTTGAAGAACTTCAAACATTTCTGACGGAAGTGGAAGCAGTCATCAATTCGAGACCGCTCACATATCTGGACGAGGGAGAACCCACACCTCTCACCCCAGCACACTTTCTAATCGGGGAAAGAATGACAACACTGCCCCCGCAGACAGTTCCAAGGTCCCAGGTTTTACAAGGGAATAGAAAAGAATTAAATAAAAGATGGAGATATAGAGAACGTTTGATAAACGGATTTTGGAATCGGTGGAGATGTATTTAATGGAATTGCAATCCGCTCACGTTTTATCCACAAAGAAAACACCCCGCTTAAAGGAGGGTGATGCTGTATTAATACATGACCACTCAGTGCCTAGGCAAATATGGAAGATGGGTCGGATACAAGAAGTATTCCATGGTCGTGACGGTAAAGTACAAAGCTGCACAATCGCGTTGCCAGGCAAGAAAAGGGTAAGAAGACCAATACAGCTAGAACAACGCCTACAATCCATTCAGGAAGAGAAGACGAAAGTCAGTGTCACATACCTACCTATGGACTGATTCCTTGATAGTGTAGTCAAGGGCTAATCTTTAAGCATAAAGGAACAACCGACTCCGCCACTCCCTTTGTTGGTTTAAGCGGGAGACACTTAATTTAAAAGCTGCAGGTTACTAACAGTAAGGTGAAGGAGTATGTTGCCAAACATCTGACCCAAAACAGTAAATGATGTGCATTAAGATCTATTTACAACATTAAGAGCCCCGTAAAAGACAGCCAACATAGTCAGTATAAAATAGCTGGATAAAAAGGACAAACTTGAATTAAAATCACAGTCCATGTTTAACAGAGATGCATACAAAATATACAGCGAGGCAATAGCTTGGGACAGCACAGGTCAGACGGGATCTCAATAAAAGAAGTGCTTAGCACTTAACCGATCAAAACTGGAAGATAAAACGAGTTGTATTTAAATCATAAAACCATTTAAGATTCAGTAAAACCATTTAAGATCCAGTAAAACCATCTTCTTCCGTGCTGAGCCAAATCCCAACTGCCTCCTTTCCAACTTGCCACACCAGGATACAGTGCATCCGGAAAGTATTCATACCCCTTCACGTTCTCCACATTTTATTATGTTACAGCCTAATTCCAAAATGGATTAAATAAAAAAAAATATCAACATTCTACACACAATACCGCATAATGACAAAGTGAAAAAATTATTTTGCAAATGTATTAAAAATAAAAATATCACATGTACATAAGTATTCACACCCTTTGCCGTGACACTCAAAATTGAGCTCAGGTGCATCCCGTTTCCACTGATCATCCTTGAGATGTTTCTACAACTTCATTGGAGTCCACCTGTGGTAAATTAAATTGATTGGACATGATTTGGAAAGGCACACACCTGTTTATATAAGGTCCCATAATTGACAGTGCATGTCAGAGCACAAACCAAGTAATGAAGTCCAAGGAATTGTCTGTAGACCTCCGAGACAGGATTGTATCGAGGCACAGATCTGGGGAAGGGTACAAAAAAATGTCTGCAGCATTGAAGGTCCCAACGAGCACAGTGGTCTCCATCACTCGCAAATGGAAGACGTTTGGAACCACCAGGACTCTTCCTAGAGCTGGCCGCCCGGCCAAACTGAACAATCGGGGAGAAGGGCCTTGGTCAGGGAGGTGACCAAGAACCCGATGGTCACTCTGACAGAGCTCCGGTGTTCCTCTGTGGAGATGGGAGAACCTTCCAGAAGGACAACCATCTCTGCAGCACTCCACCAATCAGGCCTTTATGGTAGAGTGGTCAGACGGAAGCCACTCCTCAGTAAAAGGCACATGACAGCCCGCATGGAGTGTGCCAAAAGGCACCTAAAGGATTCTCAGACCATGAGAAACAAAATTCTCTGGTCTGATGAAACCAAGATTGAACTCTTTGGCCTGAATGCCAAGCGTCATGTCTGTAGGAAACCAGGCACTGCTCATCACCTGGCCAATACCATCCCTACAGTGAAGCATGGTGGTGGCAGCATCATGCTGTGGGGGTGTTTTTCAGCAGCAGGAACTGGGAGACTAGTCAGGATCAAGGGAAAGATGAATGCAGCAATGTACAGAGAGATTCTTGATGAAAACCTGTTCCAGAGCGTTCTGGACCTCAGACTGGGGCGAAGGTTGACCTTCCAACAGGACAACGACCCTAAGCACACAGCCAAGATAACAAAGGAGTGGCTTTGGGACAAGTCTGTGAATGTCCCTGAGTTGCCCAGCCAGAGCCCAGACTTGAACATCTTTGGAGAGATCTGAAAATGGCTGTGCACCGACGCTCCCCATCCAACCTGAAGGAGCTTGAGACGATCTGCAAAGAAGAATTGGAGAAACTGCCCCAGAAAAGGTGTGGCAAGATTGTAGCATCATACTCAAGAAGACTTGAGGCTGTAATTGCTGCCAAAGGTGCTTCAACAAAGTAGAGTAAAGGGTGTGAATACTTATGTATATGTGATATTTCATTTTTTTATTTTTAATACATTTGCAAAAAATTCTAAGAAACTTTTTTCACTTTGTCATGTTGTATCGTGTGTAGAATGTTGAAGAATTTTTTTAATTTAATCCATTTTGGAATTAGGCTGTAACATAATAAAATGTGGAAAAAGTGAAGGGGTATGAATACTTTCCGGATGCACTGTATATGGGTAAAACAGTGCACTTGCAACAGATAATCTAATTAAAACAAGGCCCATTCACAATCAGCCAATAAGCACCAACTCAAAACGCAAAAACTCAAAGTAAAACCAAACACATGCAAATCAAAGAACACAATTAAAACATGCATATTTAAAATAAAAAAGAGATTTAAAATATATATAAATAAAAACATGGCTGAGATGTTTAAAAGGTGATGCATTTTGTGGCTGTTACAATAGCACTACACTGGATTAAAGGATCAGCAAAACAATGGTTGCCATTCGTAGCCAATAGAATAATAGAGATACAGACTATCTGAACCAGACGATTGGCAACATTGCCCTGGTAAAAATAGCCCAGCAGATCTGGGCATGAGAGGAATGACAGCTGAAGAGCTGAAAAGAGAAACCCTCTGGTGGAACGGGCCGGAGTTGCTCCGAGACGCAGAAATGGCGAAGGACACAGTGGGTAAAGCCTGGTTTATACTTCTGCGTGAGCGCGTTAGCGAATGTAAACGTTCATTTGGCGCTTACGTTCGCACAGTAGTTTGCCTACATACGTCAACGTCAGTTTAACGGGCCCACTAAGTGGCAGTGTCGCATTCAGTAATCCAGAATGTACAAAAAACAAACGTAGAAGAAGCACAGACAGAAACTCACGTGCATGTCCCGCAAAAGTATAAACAGAGACCGAAGGTTGCTCACTGCTTTTCATATTTCAAATCAAATTTCAAGTTTATTTATAGAACACGTTTAAAACAAGCAGAGCTGACGAAAGTGCTGTAGGCCTACAATATATTCACAAACAGTTTATCAAACAATACAGAAAACAGTTGTAACATATAGCTAATTGCTGTAATAATGTACAAGCTAAGTGCATAGAAAACCACTAATATGATTCGAAGGCTATTGAAAATCAGCCTATCTGCTCCAGTTCGTTGTGTCATCTACTATTTAATTTGTTTGAATACAGCCAAAATATTTCTATCCTGCTCGACCAATCAGCGATTGTTTGACGCACTGAAAAGACGCTTCGCGCGACACGCTCTTAGGATTTGGGAGGACTCCCCGTCAACACGTCGGCGGGCCTTGGTGAGCTACACTTTCCCAGAAACCCCTTCTCTGCGAAGCTAAGTAGAGACGTCTACATGCTCCTCCGCTGAAGTATAAACCAAGCTTTACTGTCTTTTGGCTCAGAGTGATCGCTCCTAAATTATTTTGTGTTGCAATACATTTAATTTTAACTTATCACTGGGAGTATATTTGTTCAGTGTTTTTTTTCACTGTTCTGTTAAGGTAAGTGAATTTAAGATTGTGTTGATTGTATCTTTGTTCATTTTATTGTATTTTTAAAATCTGTTAATAGGTAGTGTTTGTTTTCAGTATTTACTGGTTTTAGCTGTCGGTGCCTCCACCATGTCGGCTGCATGTGCCGGCATGAGGAAGCACAACAGCGTGCATTTTTTGTTCAAAGAGATAGATGGGAAGCTCTTGGAGATGTCGAGGCTGGACTTTGAGGAAATGCATACAAAAAGCCCTTGGTTTTAGCCCAAACGATTTAAATTTTGTAATGACCCTTCCTTTTAACAAAGGATTTTATGTAAGTTTCTGTACGTCTGCGCTGTTAAGACTTCTGGCAAGAGTATGAGAATGTAAAAGCCCAGTTCTCTGTGTTTGATGTGGAGAAATTGACTGACAATTCCTTGAAAGTGGTGATTGTCAGACTGTTCAATGAAACTGTCAGCACAGATGACATTTGTGTATGGCTGGGTAGAAATTTCACTGTGAAGGGCCAGGCTATGAAGGTGACGGATGAAGATGGCATCTGGAATTGCTCCTGGAGGATTCCCATTAAACAATGGGAAAACCCCCAGGGCTACCAGGGCCTGAAGCATTTGCCATCCATGATAGTCCTTGGTGAAAACAGAGGCTACATCCACTACCAGGGACAGCCCAAGCTCTGCTGCAAGTGTGGTGAGCATGGGCACCTGGCAGAAGCTTGCCAAAAAATTGTTTGTGGCAAATGTCGAGAAATTGTGTCGCCTTGTGTCGGCTGGGATAGGCTCCAGCCCCCCCGCGACCCTGCATAGGATAAGCGGTATAGCTAATGGAATATAAATAAGATGTTGTCTTCTTCACAACAAATAATTTTACATGGCAGGGACTCACTGCGTAGACATGTTTTCCTCTAGGTTCATGCAATAATTTACTTTGTAAATAATATAATAATAGCAATAATATTATCCTGTGTCCTTGAGTTACTAGAAGGGCGCTTATAAATCCCCATGTATTATTATTGAAATAAGTGGTTATGTGAATAGGCTACATTAAACAGCCTTCTGCTGGCAATGGAAGCACGACAATTTGCTAGCTTGACATTTCTGCGTGCTATTGAAAGTGAACTATGTTATTGTGGTAGCTATTAGCAGCATACATGTTTATGCGAAAAATCAGTTGCCGAGATGCAAATCAAATGCCTTGTGTCAGCTTTGGAGAACCACTGCACTGTGCTAGACTAGCTACTAGCTAGCTAGATAACTAGAGCCCACTACACCAACCAGAGCTTGTGGATGAGACACTCGACTGGCACTCTCACGTCCTGACTTTTCCTCCTCCACCCCCTCTAGCCTTGCTCTCGCCTTGTTGCCTCACTGTCCGTTTTCTTTTTTGAAAAGAATTATATCCATTGTGTTGATTGTTGTCCTTCTGAATTCGTTAGCTAGCTAGATGCCGAAATGACAAGTCCTGTAACCTCACTCTCTCTCTCGTGCTCAAACAAAATGCGCGCCTGCCAAGTAATGTAAAGTAGATCTGGGCCTTGAATTACACACACAGGACATGGCGTACTTGCATTTTTGATCAACACTATCATGTTATTAATGCGAGTTTGGAATGACAGACGAATAGATCATGGGCAATGTTTGAATTTTTTCTTACATAAAAAAAAAAAAAAACATTCGGGGCTAGTCACAAAACCTAAACCTAATGACGTCCATAAATTCATACCCTTGTGTATACTGCCATCTAGTGACCGCAATAAAATGTTGCCTGAACACATGCAGGAAAAGACAACTCGGCCAGCAAAATCATCTTTAAACCTTGAGGCGTTTTTGTTCTTTATGAAGTGTATTTTTCTTATACTCCCAGTCAGACAGTTTGTCTTTTAGAAATGTTTTATTACCGATGACTCGCTAACTTGTCACTTCTGTTCTAGTCAACATACAGACAGACGTAGGCCGTCGTGGCGGATAATAAGTAGACAGGAAAAAGTAGACCAAACGTGAGAATTTAAAAGGGAAGGTTACTGCCTTTTAATCGCGTATTTCTCGTTGTGACGGGGAATAACTTAACTGTTTACATTTTTTTCAGCTATAGTGTTGTTTGAAACCTCCCCTTAATAATTTGTATCGAGAAAGAGAGAGAGAGAGAGCGTCACAACGTCACAAATGGACTTGCAGTCAATCAACGCTTTGCTGGTCACGCCAGCAATAGGCATTCACCATCCACACCAGAACAAAAAAAATTATAATAATAAAAAAAAATACACAGAAAATTGATTGGCCACATCAGAATTTCATTTGGTTTGTGTGTGTTAGTGCTACTGTGCTTGTTTCAATTCAAATCAACTAACCACTCTTCATGCTTGACAGGCAGCAGAAAAATTCCAATGAAACGGAGTGGCCGCCTTTTGGGAGTGCCGCTCTAGGTAGCTGCCTAGTACGCCTATATGGTAAAGGGGGCCCTGGCTGCAGTTAACAAGCCAAGAAAGTCAGTATAGCCTAACATAACAACTAGCAATTACATAACATCAACGCTAGATGGTGGTATATGCCCGTGAAATCTCTCTCCCAGTCAAAACCATATCCCCATTAATTTCAATAGGGCCAAAAACCGATAAAAATAATAATAAAAAATATAACACGTTACCCGATCACTTAGCTGTATGGACTGCAATACCCAAGACATGTGGGCACTGGAATGGAATCGATTGGGTCAAAACTGTGGGCGTATTTAAGGCGCCAAAAATAGGCCTAATAATAATAATAATAATAATAATAATAATAATAATAATAATTAATATAACTGCAAGCAGTGATAACGGTGGCCGGCTATGAAAAAATTATTACAGGAAAAAAAGATTGTTACGAAAAAAAGAAAAAAAGAGAAAAGAAAATTGAAGAAAACAAAAGACAGAAAGAAAAGAAAGACAGTCACGGTGTCACATCTAACAAAAGTACAAAGCGATACCTGCGTTTACAGCACTTCATAACAGTTTACATAAACATGATCAAAACATAACAAGGAAGCATAAACATGATAACAAGGAAACATTAAGAGCGTTGTCAACAATAAAGAGATACACGCCAGGCATGCTGATAGTTACACCCGATTCTACATTACGTCATGTTTCTTCAAGTACAAAGATGTCGGCTTTGCGCGGTTGTGACCCTCAGCTCCAAAATAAATTTTGTAATCCAGCTAAGAACAAATCCAAGAACGTATAAACTTCTCTTTGTCTGATATGACAATTATCTGCTTTGTAATGTCGATTTGATACCTCGTCCCATTATCGTTATTATTGGCTACAGATTTACACAGTAACATCACTACTGCTGGAATCTCCCACAACAAAACTCGCATTGTAGCAGCTTGTCACGTTGTTATGAGTCTTTTGGTAACAGCAATGATAGAATTTGACAATGTTTGAACGAGGTTACTCAACAAGACTCACTCACGGTTGCAAGAAGATTCCCGCCCACTGCCACATGAG
Organism: Galaxias olidus; assembly: GCA_026901105.3. Taxonomy (NCBI): domain Eukaryota; kingdom Metazoa; phylum Chordata; class Actinopteri; order Galaxiiformes; family Galaxiidae; genus Galaxias; species Galaxias olidus. The sequence goes on along the minus strand of JAPMUY010002391.1, from coordinate 11,612 downwards.
GGCGGATCCAACACTGTGTCCACTGCTATGTAGGGGGAAAAAACTACTAGTGGCGTTCAAACAAATTGCGTTAACGCGTTAAAAGAAATATGCATTAACGCGCTAATACTAGCTACTACTGCTTAATAACTTAGAGACATGCATTTTGGTGCAGTGTGAGCTCAATAATGACTGTATCGCCAAGCTTGGTTTTGTGTGTAAAGTAGACCATCTGAGGATGATATACAGCGATTTTGAGTTAATTTTGTTTTATGGTTTCAGAGGAGTTAGTTCAAATCCAACCAATAAACGACTAAACTTGGCTATCTATAAAAACGGCAGTTTTCAAGGGACATTTTTTAAAACTTTAAATTGTGATGTGAATCATAACACAAATAGTGTATAGGAGTATGATATAAATTGGTCCAATATTGAAGCAGTTACAAATCAAAATGTACAGTACTGTTTACAGTAATACATTTTTATGCACTGTGAGCTCAGTTTCTAATGTATCAACAAGCTTGGTTTTGTTTTGAAAGTAGACAATCTGAGGATGATATACAGCGATTTTGGTGTAATTTGGTTGTACGGTCTTGGATGAGTTGTTTCAAATAGTTCAAGTGTCAAAGTGTCAAATCCAACCAAAAAACTACTAAACTCAGATATTTATAAAAAAAAGTGTTTTCTAGATAGAGTTCCGAAATTTTAAATGCTTCATGATATCGGTCTTTGGATTTTTTTCTATTTTTTAAACGTAGATTGTGTAATGAATCAGTGAGATATGACAAAGTGAATGTACATTAGTGTTTACAGTAATACATTTTGATGTGCTGTGGACTCAGTTTTTGAGAAATCAACAAGATATTCAATACAGTTAATGTTGAGTCGGAAGATGATCTTCTGAAACTTTGATGTGATTTTTATTTATGGTTTTGGACATATACACTTTGGGTAGACCTCCAGTTTTTGAAAAGAACAGAGTGATGGACTTCATAATTTCTAATAGTACCAGTATATGAAAGTTTCATCTCACTGCAATTGACAAGTTCTGAAGATTTCAGAGCTGTAACTCTAATGGTCTATTTTTTATGATTTTTTTAACACTTGGAACTTTGAATTGCTGCTATAGCGCCACCAACAGGAACAATGGCATGGCATGGGTTGTAGTTTTGAGAGGGCCTGGACATGTGTGCCAAATTTGGTGCAATCTTTGCACACTTACCAACCTACATAACCTTTAGTATCCTAGATTGCTAAATTAGACTGTTGAAGTATTGTCTTAGGAGTTATTTTTGTCATTTAGCTCTAAGGCCTCAATTAGTTCAAATAAACTGACTTGAACATGCAGACTCAATAATAAGATCCAACAGCATCAGTGGCTTGGGTAAGTTCAAGAGAGACCCACTTTCGTCCACCAGTTTATTTACTGTCATACCAGCAAAAAGACACGTATGCAAGAGCCGATACATGCTCTGAGCTTATTCACAGACACACATTCTGACACACAGTCACGGTGTCACATCTAACTAAAGTACAAACCAATATCTGCGTTTACAACATTCACGATTAAGCATCGTGGTGGCTCAGTGGGTAGCACCGTTGCCCCGCAGCAAGAAGGTTCAATCCCCACCTGACTGACCCCATCTGACACGAAAGGGTCTTTCTGTGAGGGGTTTGTGTGCGCTCCCTGTGTTGGCGTGGGTTTCCTCTGTGTACTCCGGTTTCCTCCCATAATCCAAAAACATGCAGGTTAATTGGTGACTCTGAATGTGAACGTGAGTGTGAATTGTTGTCTGTCCCTATGTGTCGGCCCTGTGATAGACTGGCGACTTATCCAGGGTGTACCCCGCCTCTCGCCCTGTGTCGGCTGGGATAGGGTCCAGCCCCCCCATGACCCTGCATAGGATAAGCAGTATAGCGGATGGATAGATGGACAAACAGCAATTTCCATGTTTTCTGTTTAATCATCTTTCAGTTTACTCATAATTTTTTTATCTGTGAAGTGTGAAGGCCTATCGTCTTAAAAAATTTGGTTGAAAATGAGAATTGTAACAATAAAAAAAGTTGACAAGGGATATAGCGATATGGAATATATGCATATATATATATATATATATATATATATATACAGTGGGGCAAAAAAGTATTTAGTCAGCCACCAATTGTGCAAGTTCTCCCACTTAAAAGATGAGAGGTCTCCAATTTTCATCAGAGGTATCCCTCAAACTATGAGAGACAAAATGAGAAAGAAAATCCAGAAAATCACATTGTCTGATTTTTAAAGAATTTATTTGCAAATTATGGTGGAAAATAAGTATTTGGTCAATAACTAAAGTCCATCTCGATACTTTGTTATATACCCTTTGTTGGCAATGACAGAGGTCAAACGTTTTCTGTAAGTCTTCACAAGGTTTTCGCACTCTGTTGCTGGTATTTTGGCCCATTCATCCATGCTGATCTCCTCTAGAGCAGTGATGTTTTGGGGCTGTAGCTGGGCAACACGGACTTTCAACTCCCTCCAAAGATTTTCTATGGGGTTGATATCTGGAGACTGGCTAGGCCACTCCAGGACCTTGAAATGCTTCTCACAAAGCCACTCCTTCGTTGCCTGGGCGGAGTGTTTGGGATCATTGTCATGCTGAAAGACCCAGCCACGTTTCATCTTCAATGCCCTTGCTGATGGAAGGAGGTTTTCACTCACAATCTCACGATACATGGCCCCATTCATTCTTTCCTTTACATGCATCAGTCGTTCTGGTCCCTTTGCAGAAAAACAGCCCCAAAGCATGATGTTTCCACCCCCATGCTTCACAGTAGGTATGGTGTTCTTTGGTTGCAACTCAGCATTCTTTCTCTTCCAAACACGATGAGTTGAGTTTTTACCAAAAAGTTCTATTTTGGTTTCATCTGACCATATGACATTCTCCCAATCCTCTTCTGGATCATCCAAATGCTCTCTAGCAAACTTCAGACGGGCCTGGACATGTACTGGGTTAAGCAGGGGGACACATCTGCCACTGCAGGATTTGAGTCCCTGCCAGCGTAGTGTGTTACTGATGGTAGCCTTTGTTACTTTGGTCCCAGCTCTCTGCAGGTCATTCACTAGGTCCCCCCGTGTGGTTCTGGGATTTTTGCTCACCGTTCTCGTGATCATTTTGACCCCACAGGGTGAGATCTTGCGTGGAGCCCCAGATCGAGGGAGATTATCTGTGGTCTTGTATGTCTTCCATTTTCTAATAATTGCTCCCACAGTTGATTTCTTCACACCAAGCTGCTTACCTATTGCAGATTCAGTTTTCCCAGTCTGGTGCAGGTCTACAATTTGGTTTCTGGTGTCCTTTTGACAGCTCTTTGGTTTTGGCCATAGTGGAGTTTGGAGTCTGACTGTTTGAGGTTGTGGACAGGTGTCTTTTATACTGATAACAAGTTCAAACAGGTTCCATTAATACAGGTAACAAGTGGAGGACAGAGGAGCCTCTTAAAGAAGAAGTTACAGGTCTGTGAGAGCCAGAAATCTTGCTTGTTTGTAGGTGACCAAATACTTATTTTACCGAGGAATTTACCAATTAATTCATAAAAAATCCCACAATGTGATTTCCTGGATTCTTTCCCCCCATTCTGTCTCTCATAGTTGAAGTGTACCTATGATGAAAATTACAGGCCTCTCTCATCTTTTTAAGTGGGAAAACTTGCACAATTGGTAGCTGACTAAATACTTTTTTGCCCCACTGTATATATCTCAAAACAATGCCTACAAATCCAATGCAGTGACTTGGGTACCATGTGGCTAGTAAATTTGGGTTATATACCCATTTTTTCGCTTACATAGTCTTAAACATAATGTGTCAAATTCATTTATTTTCTTACCCTAACCCTATTCCTAACAATAGTACAAACAGGAAGAACAATGGTAATAGTGGAAATATCAGAAATGTTTAAAGGTAAACCCTTTCCACCAATAATAATCTGAAGATAGTGTTGACCCCAGTGGAATGAACCATTGAGATATGAGAAAGGACAATGAACCAGTGAGATATGACAAAGTGAGTGTAGTGTTTACAGTATGTAATGTTGCACTGAACTCATGAGATCATAACGTTAGACTATTCATGTAAAGTGTCTTAAGGATTTTTGTTGTAATTTTGTTTTAAATGTTTAGGACTAGTTAATTTGGATGGAAACCAAAAACTCACCACCACACACCAAAAGTGATCTAAAGATGGTGTTCAACCATCAAAAGAAACTCGCCCCCTGCTGACTATAAAATTATCTAATAAATTATAATTGTAAACCTTTAACATTTATAACAAATACAGTGTTTTAGGTACATTTTTTAAAACTTTAAATCGGAATGGGAATAATAAGACTAATATTTTAGAAAGGTATGATTCAAATTGGTAAATTATTGAAGCAGTTAAAAATCGAAATGTACAGTACTGTTTACAGTAATACATTTTTATGCACTGTGAGCAATGTTTCAAATTGAATTGAAATTAGTTTCAAATGTATCAACACGCTTGGTTTTGCATTGAAAGTAGACCATATGAGGATGATATACAGCGATTTTGGTGTAAAAATAAATTCAGATATTTATAAAAAATGTTGTTTACTAGATGGAGTTCTGAAATTGTAAATACTTCATGATACTGGGCTTAGGAATTTTATATATTTTTTGAATGTAGATAGTTTAATGAATCAGTGAGACACTACAAAGTAGAGTAAAGTACTGTACAATGTACAGTAGTGTTTACAGTAATACATTTCGATGTGCTGTAGACTCAGTTTTTGTGCAATCAACAAGATATTCAATACAGTTAATGTTGAGAGTCGGAAGATGATATCCTGAAACTTTGATATGATTTGTATGTATGGTTTTGGACTTATACACTGAGTAGACCACCAGTTTTTGGAGAAAAAAACAGAGCGATGGACTTCATAATTTGTAATGGGTGCCAGCATATAAAGGTTTTCTCACTGCAGGGGACAAGTTCTGAAATTTTCAGAGCTGTAACCCTAATGGTCTATTTTATATGATTTTTTTAATACTTTGAACTTTGAACTGCTGCTATAGCGCCACCAACAGGAAGAATGAGACGGTATGGCATGGGTTGTAGTTTTGAGGGGATCTGGACATGTGTGCCAAATGTGGTGCATTTTTAACCATGGGAAGTAGGATATTTGGGGGAATAATAATAATAATAATTATTATTATTATTATTATTATTTTTATTATTATTAAACCTGCAAGCAGCATTTCACGGGTCCTAGCCGTATGGCAAGGCGTACAAGTAAAAGAAAGGTTTTTGTTGCATGTTTAACAAATATTTTTGATTTTTCCAAATCTAACATCTTAACATATTTCAGAGCCAGCAAAAGAGGCACACAATGCAAATTGCTGACTATTTTGGCATTTTCACAACAAGAGAGCTATACTGTATATGTGGCATTTATAGACCTGTAAATTACAAATTTGTAAATACGCTCATAGATATTTTTGGCTCAAGTCTAAGCATGTTGCTGCAAGATCTGGAAATACAGAGAAGTCATGAGTTACAAGTCATGCTGGCCTCTCAATCGGATGTGTTTTTGTACCCGACTTTTGCTAAACTTCTCCCGTGGCAGAGATTTGTGTGTCGCGATTCGCAAATGTGTGGCAAGTAGGGTTACGTCTCCCACATAGTACTATCAACCGAATTTCATCAACCGAAATTCATACTTCAACCAAAATAATGAAAAGGTTATTGCAAGTTAACATAATGGCGCACTGCTAAGACTGCAACTTCTATTGACAGTCGCCGACTCTAGTTAAAATCATAAGTTAGCCAACTAACGTTTGTCGTCACTACCAGCTGTAAGATAAGAATATATTTTAGATAGACATTGTTGAAATTGTTCAGGCCTACGTTAGGTAATCTAAGATTAGCCTACAGCACATCAGCGAGCACAGGAGTAGCTGTGTATTGTAAACATTACCAGCAGGGGCGTCAACATGATTCCAACACATTGTTGACATAAATACTTAAATGAATAAGTTGATTATCATGTAGCTAGCTTTTTTCATGTTGAAATGTCCCTGCAGTTGCCGAGCTCATAGTTTCTTATCAATGTTTTAGGCTGACATGCTAATACAACGCCACCCCCTCCCAAAAACAAATTTGGTTATGCACATGCTTACAGTAGCCTATTTATTAAAATGCCTACAAAAAGGCGAGAAATAAAGAGTTTAAGGCGAAAAAAATAAGTTAATTAGGTATTTTTGGACTGATAAAACATGTCTAACTGCCCATCTGTGTGTGCTACCAAATATTTCTCTGTGCTACTAAAAGCTTTAGCTTGCTAGCACTGGTGCTACCACCTACAACAGTAAGCGTACAGCCCTGCCATAAATGTGCATTTTTAAATTGCAAGGTGTGTAGCTTAACCATAATCCCTAAACAGGTTTTGGTCAATGTGAAATTTGCCGCCAACAAATTTCACCCATTTTGTTAAAAAAAAATACAATTAAATCTTTGGCATTCAACATTGATTAAAGTTAAGGAGCCAAAATACTGTGTTGCAGATCTCAATCATCAAACACAGGTTATATTGACCTAAATTAGATATTTCAATATTATCATTAAAGTTGGAAGGGCAAGTTTGAAAAACAATAGTAATATGAACAATTTCTCAGAAATGTGTATTTTAGTTTCATTTTCTTTTATTAGCAATAATAAAGTTGTTGTTTTTTGTTGTTTTTTTTAATTGCTAGGTATGTAGTTTAACCATACCCCTTAACAGAGGCAACGTTTCTATCAATGTGAAACCGAACTGCCACAGTTTTGTGTTAAGTCTACAGCACTTAAAATACTGTGAAACATTGTCTATATCATGTTTTACTTCAGGATCAAATTTTAAGATAACGGTTTTGTATGTAGGGAGCTATTAAAATTATTTACTTGAAAAAGTGCCAAATGAGCTGGTTTATCAAACTGACTTCACCTCGGTTTATATCCAAAACTATATTTACGTCAATAAAGGTTATGTGAAGATAGGTTTTAGAATCCGAATTAAAGTATAACTTGTTTGCTTTCATCCCAGTCCAGAAAAGTCACGCATTTCATTCCGTGTCGTTGTAGTTAGCCGCATTTAGCTAACATCTTCATTATTGTTAATACAAGCGCACAAGCCATATCACGTTACTTTTTAAACATAGAGAAGATAGTTTAAAGAGGGTTCATTTCAGTTTAAAGAGAGTTCCTTTTCATTCGCCACGGAACTAGGTTGTGGTGTTTAAAAGAATTAAAGTATTTTGTCCCTTGTTATTTACAGCACCAGAGGAGTGAAATGGTAGGACACTATACTGCCGTACAAAGGCAAAGAGCAGTAACTACGATTTTGGTCAAAATTGAGTTAACACTGTAATCGAGCCGAGTGGTGCCTCCATTATCTTGTGACTAATTGTCTAGCTCCAATCTTTTTTGATTTTAGAGAAAATAGGGAATCAAAGTTGCAGTAACTACCAAACCTACTGTGAAACCAAGATAGAACGCAGTAAGTGTATGGAAAGCCAAATAGTTCAAAAACACGCGAATTTGAACACGTGAACAACACGTTAACTACGTGCAAACAACACGTTAACTACGTGTTGTTTACGTGTTGATTTTTCACACGTTAACAACACGTAAACAACCTGACACGTAAATTTCACGTGATTTTGTGCCATTCGACCAATTGTCCAAATTGAACGGCCGAGTGTGGTATTGGCCGCTGACCAAGCGAGTTAAACCATTTCTGTAGGCCATGGGGTTGTCTAAACAATGCCACTATATAATATGCTAACGATCTTCTGACCAGCAGGGGGCACACTAGACCGTCTAACTATAAAGCAAGGACTGTGTGTTAGTCTCGGCTCGATTATCTCGAGAACCGGGTAGCCTGTATATGAAGTTGAAATTTGGCAAGTTGAAAGAACACTGCAGTTTCTATCGAAAATAAAGACATAGCTTTATGTCTGTCCTTCCATTTTCTATTCCTTCAAACACTGCACTGTGCACTGTGTGAAGTTTGAAACCGGATTGCCGGATTGATCACTGGTTGTGCTAGCTAAACTAATTTATAATAATAACAGGTGCATAGCCTAATCTATTAAAAAATAAGATTTGATGCATGCATCTGAAGTTTAACTTGGATTTCAAAACATTTAGCCTAATAAAAAGCGACTTTCAAACAAACTGAAATCGGCCGCTGGCATCTCAAGTTAGACCTGTGTCAAATTAAAGCAGACGCAAAATCATCATCATCATCATCATCGTCGTCCGCTTGGTCCGGGGTCGGGTCGCGGAGGTAGCAGTTCAAGCAGGGCATCCCAAACTTCCCTTTCCCGGGCCACATTAACCAGCTCTGACTGGGGGAATTCCCAGGCCAGTGTGGAGATATAATCCCTCCACCTGGTCCTATCTGCCCCGCGGCCTCCGCCCAGCTGGACGTGCCTGGAACACCTCCCTAGGGAGGCGGCCAGGTGGCATCCTTAGATGCCCGAACCACCTGTCCTTTCTACGCAAAGAAGCAGCGGCTCTACTCCGAGTCCCTCACGAATGGCTGAACTTCTCACCCTATCCCTAAGGGAGATGCCAGCCACCCTCCGGAGGAAACTCATTTCCGCCGCTTGTATCCGCAAAATCAATCAAGTTTTATTTGTCATATCTAGGCCTAATCAGATAGCAGTGGTGTGGTGAACGGAGTTTATAAGCCAAAAAGACAGTGGACAGGCACTGATGATTGAAACGGATCCACCTAAAATAGCCTACTTCGAGAAATCACTCGCAGGGATCGTGTGGCACGGCAACGAGCGTGAGCGCACCATGCCCCGAGTGGAAACCTCTTGACATTTCAACGAACCTTAATAGCCTATATGAACAAATATGCTCCTGGAAAACAATTTAAATATGGAAATGCCAAGTAAAGAAATCAAATCAAAGAGGCTATTTTTCAAACCTTTCACATAGGCCTAGCCTAACATGCGCATGTCAGGATTCGAATGCAAATAATGTTAAATGACTTGCATTAGTTAGTTGTATTTATATAATAATCCATCGTTAGTTAATGGTGCTATTTATTATCTACGTGCAAAATGACACCAATCTGAAACTTTTTACGCATAAGCTACAGTCTGATATAGGCTATGCAAAGAATAATTTAATATAGGCTATTCGTTCAGGTGGTGCCATTATCGATTGCCTATGTCACTTAGGCTATAATAGCCTATAGGTCCCAAACCTTTCGCGCATAGGCCCGTATACTTTATTCTGAAATGCAAAAATGTTTAGAGATGACCGATGGTGATAGAATTTCGAACCATGGCTCTGGCTATCAATTCTAATTTCAAGTTAATAGGCTATAACTTTAAGCGTGTTAACTTGTAAGCTAAAAATAACCGTTGCCATTTCAAACCTCTGTGATTAAAATAATGTATAGCCTATGTTTAATAAAATAATTACAACGCCTACGTTGAGATGGCATGAACACACAAACAAACCATTTATTTTACTGGATGGGGAGGTGAACAGATCAAGGCAGACAACATAGGCCATATAGACTACTACTGGTTAAATGGCTACCTGCAACCCTTAGCTGTAGGCCTATCTGATCACTAACATCCATCCCTAAGCACAGAAAATTATGAAACCCCATGTTCAGAGAGTTCAAAATAGGTTTTGCAGCAATTAAGTCGGGGAGGAGGTGTCTAACTGGGGTAGAGAGAGAGAGGCAGCTGATGAGTGGAGTCCCGAGCAGTGTGTGCAGTTACTAAGTTATTATTAAGTTTCCTCGTAACGTTAATGTAGCTTATGTACAGGCCTACTAATAGGAAGATAGTTAAGCCAGGGAAGCAACGTTGAACTTCCATTAAAAGTAATGTTGGCCACTTTGTAACGCTTAACAGCACAAATGTCAACAAGTGCTTTCAACAAAGTTGTCTTTGGCCGTTTTTGCTTTATTTCAGAGGGGGAATCCGTAGGAAATCTAACCCTCTACACTCACTAAACTGGTTTTGGTTCATAACCAAACAGAACGACAGACAAAAGCATCTTCTCTCACTCAAAATTGTTACGTCCGCTAACCGAAAGTTGCTATTGCCGAGCCATGTGTATAGACGTCTAAGTATGCCCCCTGCTGGTAAGAAGATCGTTAGCATATTATATAGTGGCACTGTATGCAACCCCTTGCCTAAATAAATGGTTTAACTCTCTTGATCAGCGGCCAATGAGAACAGAGGATATCGCCGTTCAATTTGGACAACTGGCTGAATGGCTCAAAATCACATGAAATTTACGTATCAGGTGACACGTAAACAACACGTAAACACATTCACAACGTGTTGTTTACGTGTTTTCAACACGTCTTTAACGTGTCTTTAACGTGTGAAAAATCAACACGTAATCAACACGTAATCAACACGTAGTTAACGTGTTGTTTGCACGTAGTTAACGTGTTGTTTACGTGTTTAAATTCACGTGTTTTTGAACTGTTTGGCTTTCCACACGTGCAGTTACTGCACTCTGGCTATGTCCGTCTCAACACTCGGTCTGTGTTTTGACTGAAGTTACTGCGTTCTGCACTTGTATTGTATCACGCTCCAGCTGAGGATCGTTAGCTACAACATAATAAAATACAGCCCCGTTAGCAATGTAGCCAGCTAGACCCTTGTCAAGGGGGAAAATGATGGTCAAAGCCAACTGATGCTTTTAAAGATCCTTTCAAAATTATAATCTATTATCCATGTTTCTTGATTGGGATTGCGATGATCAGATTATCCGACAGCATTGTTGTTAACTTTCAGACACTTATTGCTAAGTAAATAAATAAATTCACTGGGTTCCGCAAATTATCTAGCTAGCTGTATGAACTACAGAAATTGCTAACATCATAGCCGAAGTCTTTTAGCTCTCCCTTCCTCAAAAGTTAGTAATGCTAAATTGGCGAGCACATGCACAAACACACTAGTCCATATTAAAAAATCTGGGATTTAAATAAACCTAAGGCCTTCTATTTTTGTAATAGTCATTATTAGAGGCAGGCTAGAGTTAGACCAGTAGAATTTCCCCAACTTTCAAGTTTGTGTGAATGTGCTTGTGACCCACTTTGGGTGGCAGGTAGTTTACCATTTTGGGTTATTTCTTTATTATTTTGTAATGTTCTTGAAACATTAAACTAAAGACAGGTCATGAACCCAACGCATTCCAGCTTTGTTGTGCATATAATATACCTAAAAACTACAGTGCCTTGCAAAAGTATTCACCCCCCTTGGCATTTTTCATGTTTTGTTGCCTCACAACCTGGAATTAGAATGGATTGTTTGAAGGTTTGCATCATTTCATCCAGAGAACATGCCTACAACTTTGAGGATGTGATTTTTTTTTATTATTGTGAAGCAAACAACAAATAGGACAAAATAACAGAAAACCTCAGCGTGCATAAATATTCACCCCCCTAAAGTCAATACTTTGTAGAGCCACCTTTTGCGGCAATTACAGCTGCAAGTCGCTTTGGATAAGTCTCTATGAGCTTGCCACATCTTGCCACTGGGATTTTTGCCCATTCCTCAAGGCAAAACTGCTTCAGCTCCTTCATGTTGAATGACTTCTGCTTGTGAACAG